>OX451216.1:152357144-152578936 GCA_949628195.1 Phasia obesa
AATCGAGAAAAGGACAAAAATCTGTGACGACCTATATTTTTCATAAAAAAACTATTTTTTTATATGAAAATCTATTTTTTTATATGAAAATCTATTTTTTTATATGAAAATCTTATTTTTGCTGTATCTTCTTAAAACAGCGTCTAATCGAGAAAAGGACAAAAATCTGTGACGACCTATATTTTTCATAAAAAATCTATTTTTTATATGAAAATCTTATTTTTGCTGTATCTTCTTAAAACAGCGTCTAATCGAGAAAAGGACAAAAATCTGTGACGACCTATATTTTTCATAAAAAATCTATTTTTTATATGAAAATCTTATTTTTGCTGTATCTTCTTAAAACAGCGTCTAATCGAGAAAAGGACAAAAATCTGTGACGACCTATATTTTTCATAAAAAATCTATTTTTTATATGAAAATCTTATTTTTGCTGTATCTTCTTAAAACAGCGTCTAATCGAGAAAAGGACTAAAATCTGTGACGACCTATATTTTTCATAAAAAATCTATTTTTTATATGAAAATCTTATTTTTGCTGTATCTTCTTAAAACAGCGTCTAATCGAGAAAACGACAAAAATCTGTGACGACCTATATTTTTCATAAAAAAACTATTTTTTTATATGAAAATCTATTTTTTTATATGAAAATCTATTTTTTTATATGAAAATCTTATTTTTGCTGTATCTTCTTAAAACAGCGTCTAATCGAGAAAAGGACAAAAATCTGTGACGACCTATATTTTTCATAAAAAATCTATTTTTTATATGAAAATCTTATTTTTGCTGTATCTTCTTAAAACAGCGTCTAATCGAGAAAAGGACAAAAATCTGTGACGATCTATATTTTTCATAAAAAATCTATTTTTTATATGAAAATCTTATTTTTGCTGTATCTTCTTAAAACAGCGCCTAATCGAGAAAAGGACTAAAATCTGTGACGACCTATATTTTTCATAAAAAATCTTATTTTTGCTGTATCTTCTTAAAACAGCGTCTAATCGAGAAAAGGACAAAAATCTGTGACGACCTATATTTTTCATAAAAAATCTATTTTTTATATGAAAATCTTATTTTTGCTGTATCTTCTTAAAACAGCGTCTAATCGAGAAAAGGACAAAAATCTGTGACGACCTATATTTTTCATAAAAAATCTATTTTTTATATGAAAATCTTATTTTTGCTGTATCTTCTTAAAACTGCGTCTAATCGAGAAAAGGACAAAAATCTGTGACGACCTATATTTTTCATAAAAAATCTATTTTTTATATGAAAATCTTATTTTTGCTGTATCTTCTTAAAACAGCGTCTAATCGAGAAAAGGACAAAAATCTGTGACGACCTATATTTTTCATAAAAAATCTATTTTTTATATGAAAATCTTATTTTTGCTGTATCTTCTTAAAACAGCGCCTAATCGAGAAAAGGACAAAAATCTGTGACGACCTATATTTTTCATAAAAAATCTATTTTTTATATGAAAATCTTATTTTTGCTGTATCTTCTTAAAACAGCGTCTAATCGAGAAAAGGACAAAAATCTGTGACGACCTATATTTTTCATAAAAAATCTATTTTTTATAAGAAAATCTTATTTTTGCTGTATCTTCTTAAAACAGCGTCTAATCGAGAAAAGGACAGAAATCTGTGACGACCTATATTTTTCATAAAAAATCTATTTTTTATAAGAAAATCTTATTTTTGCTGTATCTTCTTAAAACAGCGTCTAATCGAGAAAAGGACAAAAATCTGTGACGACCTATATTTTTCATAAAAAATCTATTTTTTTATATGAAAACCTTATTTTTGCTGTATCTTCTTAAAACAGCGTCTAATCGAGAAAAGGACAAAATCTGTGACGACCTATATTTTTCATAAAAAATCTATTTTTTATATGAAAATCTTATTTTTGCTGTATCTTCTTAAAACTGCGTCTAATCGAGAAAAGGACAAAAATCTGTGACGACCTATATTTTTCATAAAAAGTCTATTTTTTATATGAAAATCTTATTTTTGATGTATCTTCTTAAAACAGCGTCTATATTTTTCATAAAAAATCTATTTTATATATGAATCTTATTTTTGCTGTATCTTCTTAAAACAGCGTCTAATCGAGAAAAGGACAAAAATCTGTGACGACCTATATTTTTCATAAAAAATCTATTTTTTATATGAAAATCTTATTTTTGCTGTATCTTCTTAAAACAGCGTCTAATCGAGAAAAGGACAAAATCTGTGACGACCTATATTTTTCATAAAAAATCTATTTTTTATATGAAAATCTTATTTTTGCTGTATCTTCTTAAAACTGCGTCTAATCGAGAAAAGGACAAAAATCTGTGACGACCTATATTTTTCATAAAAAATCTATTTTTTATATGAAAATCTTATTTTTGCTGTATCTTCTTAAAACTGCGTCTAATCGAGAAAAGGACAAAAATTTGTGATGACCTATATTTAAATTTAAATTTATTTTTTTATATGAAAATCTTATTTTTGCTGTATCTTTTTAAAACAGCGTCTAATCGAGAAAAGGACAAAAATCTGTGACGACCTATATTTTTCATAAAAAATCTATTTTTTTATATGAAAACCTTATTTTTGCTGTATCTTCTTAAAACAGCGTCTAATCGAGAAAAGGACAAAAATCTGTGACGACCTATATTTTTCATAAAAAATCTATTTTTTATATGAAAATCTTATTTTTGCTGTATCTTCTTAAAACAGCGTCTAATCGAGAAAAGGACAAAAATCTGTGACGACCTATATTTTTCATAAAAAATCTATTTTTTATATGAAAACCTTATTTTTGCTGTATCTTCTTAAAACAGCGTCTAATCGAGAAAAGGACAAAAATCTGTGACGATCTATATTTTTCATAAAAAATCTATTTTTTATATGAAAATCTTATTTTTTCTGTATCTTCTTAAAACAGCGTCTAATCGAGAAAAGGACAAAAATCTGTGACGACCTATATTTTTCATAAAAAATCTATTTTTTATATGAAAATCTTATTTTTGCTGTATCTTCTTAAAACAGCGTCTAATCGAGAAAAGGACAAAAATCTGTGACGGCCTATATTTTTCATAAAAAATCTATTTTTTATATGAAAACCTTATTTTTGCTGTATCTTCTTAAAACAGCGTCTAATCGAGAAAAGGACAAAAAAATCTGTGACGACCTATATTTTTCATAAAAAATCTATTTTTTTATATGACAATCTATTTTTTCATATGAAAATCTTATTTTTGCTGTATCTTCTTAAAACACCGTCTAATCGAGAAAAGGACAAAAATCTGTGACGATCTATATTTTTCATAAAAAATCTATTTTTTATATGAAAATCTTATTTTTGCTGTATCTTCTTAAAACAGCGTCTAATCGAGAAAAGGACAAAAATCTGTGACGATCTATATTTTTCATAAAAAATCTATTTTTTATATGAAAATCTTATTTTTGCTGTATCTTCTTAAAACAGCGTCTAATCGAGAAAAGGACAAAAATCTGTGACGACCTATATTTTTCATAAAAAATCTATTTTTTATATGAAAATCTTATTTTTGCTGTATCTTCTTAAAACAGCGTCTAATCGAGAAAAGGACAAAAATCTGTGACGACCTATATTTTTCATAAAAAATCTATTTTTTATATGAAAACCTTATTTTTGCTGTATCTTCTTAAAACAGCGTCTAATCGAGAAAAGGACAAAAATCTGTGACGACCTATATTTTTCATAAAAAATCTATTTTTTATATGAAAATCTTATTTTTGCTGTATCTTCTTAAAACAGCGTCTAATCGAGAAAAGGACAAAAATCTGCGACGAGCTATATTTTTCATAAAAAATCTATTTTTTATATGAAAATCTTATTTTTGCTGTATCTTCTTAAAACAGCGTCTAATCGAGAAAAGGACAAAAATCTGCGACGAGCTATATTTTTCATAAAAAAATCTATTTTTTATATGAAAATCTTATTTTTGCTGTATCTTCTTAAAACAGCGTCTAATCGAGAAAAGGACAAAAATCTGTGATGACCTATATTTTGCATAAAAAATCTATTTTTTATATGAAAACCTTATTTTTGCTGTATCTTCTTAAAACAGCGTCTAATCGAGAAAAGGACAAAAATCTGTGCCGACCTATATTTTTCATAAAAAATCTATTTTTTATATGAAAATCTTATTATTGCTGTATCTTCTTAAAACAGCTTCTAATCGAGAAAAGGACAAAAATCTGCGACGAGCTATATTTTTCATAAAAAATCTATTTTTTATATGAAAATCTATTTTTTTATAGGAAAATCTATTTTTTTATATGAAAATCTTATTTTTGCTGTATCTTCTTAAAACAGCGTCTAATCGAGAAAAGGACAATAATCTGTGACGACCTATATTTTTCATAAAAAATAAAATTTTTTATATGAAAATTTATTTTTTTATATGAAAATCTATTTTTTATATGAAAATCTTATTTTTGCTGTATCTTCTTAAAACAGCGTCTAATCGAGAAAAGGACAAAAATCTGTGACGACCTATATTTTTAATAAAAAATTTATTTTTTTATATGAAAATCTATTTTTTATATGAAAATCTTATTTTTGCTGTATCTTCTTAAAACAGCGTCTAATCGAGAAAAGGACAAAAATCTGTGACGACCTATATTTTTCATAAAAAATCTGTTTTTTATATGAAAATCTTATTTTTGCTGTATCTTCTTAAAACAGCGTCTAATCGAGAAAAGGACAAAAATCTGTGACGACCTATATTTTTCATAAAAAATCTATTTTTTATATGAAAATCTTATTTTTGCTGTATCTTCTTAAAACAGCGTCTAATCGAGAAAAGGACAGAAATCTGTGACGACCTATGTTTTTCATAAAAAATCTATTTTTTATATGAAAATCTTATTTTTGCTGTATCTTCTTAAAACAGCGTCTAATCGAGAAAAGGACAATAATCTGTGACGACCTATATTTTTCATAAAAAATCAATTTTTTATATGAAAATCTTATTTTTGCTGTATCTTCTTAAAACAGCGTCTAATCGAGAAAAGGACAAAAATCTGTGACGACCTATATTTTTCATAAAAAATAAAATTTTTTTTATGAAAATCTATTTTTTTATATGAAAATCTATTTTTTATATGAAAATCTTATTTTTGCTGTATCTTCTTAAAACAGCGTCTAATCAAGAAAAGGACAAAAATCTGTGACGACCTATATTTTTCATAAAAAATAAAATTTTTTATATGAAAATCTATTTTTTTATATGAAAATCTATTTTTTATATGAAAATCTTATTTTTGCTGTATCTTCTTAAAACAGCTTCTAATCGAGAAAAGGACAAAAATCTGTGACGACCTATATTTTTCATAAAAAATCTATTTTTTATATGAAAATCTTATTTTTGCTGTATCTTCTTAAAACAGCGTCTAATCGAGAAAAGGACAAAAATCTGTGACGACCTATATTTTTCATAAAAAAATCTATTTTTTATATGAAAATCTTATTTTTGCTGTATCTTCTTAAAACAGCATCTAATCGAGAAAAGGACAAAAATCTGTGACGACCTATATTTTTCATAAAAAATCTATTTTTTATATGAAAATCTTATTTTTGCTGTATCTTCTTAAAACAGCGTCTAATCGAGAAAATGACAAAAATCTGTGACGACCTATATTTTTCATAAAAAATATATTTTTTATATGAAAATCTTATTTTTGCCGTATCTTCTTAAAACAGCGTCTAATCGAGAAAAGGACAAAAATCTGTGACGACCTATATTTTTCATAAAAAAATCTATTTTTTATATGAAAATCTTATTTTTGCTGTATCTTCTTAAAACAGCATCTAATCGAGAAAAGGACAAAAATCTGTGACGACCTATATTTTTCAAAAAAAATCTATTTTTTATATGAAAATCTTATTTTTGCTGAATCTTCTTAAAACAGCGTCTAATCGAGAAAAGGACAAAAATCTGTGACGACCTATATTTTTCATAAAAAATCTATTTTTTATATGAAAATCTTATTTTTTATATGAAAATCTTATTTTTGCTGTATCTTCTTAAAACAGCGTCTTATCGAGAAAAGGACAAAAATCTGTGACGACCTATATTTTTGATAAAAAATTTATTTTTTTATATGAAAATCTTATTTTTGCTGTATCTTCTTAAAACAGCGTCTTATCGAGAAAAGGACAAAAATCTGTGACGACCTATATTTTTCATAAAAAATCTATTTTTTATATGAAAATCTTATTTTTGCTGTATCTTCTTAAAACAGCGTCTAATCGAGAAAAGGACAAAAATCTGTGACGACCTATATTTTTCATAAAAAACTATTTTTTTATATGAAAATCTATTTTTTTATATGAAAATCTTATTTTTGCTGTATCTTCTTAATCGAGAAAAGGACAAAAATCTATGACGACCTATATTTTTCATAAAAAATCTATTTTTTATATGAAAATCTTATTTTTGCCGTATCTTCTTAAAACATCGTCTAATCGAGAAAAGGACAAAAATCTGTGACGACCTATATTTTTCATAAAAAATTTATTTTTTATATGAAAATCTTATTTTTGCTGTATCTTCTTAAAACAGCGTCTAATCGAGAAGAGGACAGAAATCTGTGACGACCTATGTTTTTCATAAAAAATCTATTTTTTATATGAAAATCTTATTTTTGCTGTATCTTCTTAAAACAGCGTCTAATCGAGAAAAGGACAAAAATCTGTGACGACCTATATTTTTCATAAAAAATCTATTTTTTATATGAAAATCTTATTTTTGCTGTATCTTCTTAAAACAGCGTCTAATCTAGAAAAGGACTAAAATCTGTGACGACCTATATTTTTCATAAAAAATCTATTTTTTATATGAAAATCTTATTTTTGCTGTATCTTCTTAAAACTGCGTCTAATCGAGAAAAGGACAAAAAAATCTGTGAGGACCTATATTTTTCATAAAAAATCTATTTTTTATATGAAAATCTTATTTTTGCTGTATCTTCTTAAAACAGCGTCTAATCGAGAAAAGGACTAAAATCTGTGACGACCTATATTTTTCATAAAAAATCTATTTTTTATATGAAAATCTTATTTTTGCTGTATCTTCTTAAAACAGCGTCTAATCGAGAAAAGGACAAAAATCTGTGACGACCTATATTTTTCATAAAAAATCTATTTTTTATATGAAAATCTTATTTTTGCTGTATCTTCTTAAAACAGCGTCTAATCGAGAAAAGGACAAAAATCTGTGACGACCTATATTTTTCATAAAAAATCTATTTTTTTATATGAAAATCTTATTTTTGCTGTATCTTCTTAAAACTGCGTCTAATCGAGAAAAGGACAAAAATCTGTGACGACCTATATTTTTCATAAAAAATCTATTTTTTATATGAAAATCTTATTTTTGCTGTATCTTCTTAAAACAGCGTCTAATCGAGAAAAGGACAAAAATCTGTGACGACCTATATTTTTCATAAAAAATCTATTTTTTATATGAAAATCTTATTTTTGCTGTATCTTCTTAAAACAGCGCCTAATCGAGAAAAGGACAAAAATCTGTGACGACCTATATTTTTCATAAAAAATCTATTTTTTATATGAAAATCTTATTTTTGCTGTATCTTCTTAAAACAGCGTCTAATCGAGAAAAGGACAAAAATCTGTGACGACCTATATTTTTCATAAAAAATCTATTTTTTATAAGAAAATCTTATTTTTGCTGTATCTTCTTAAAACAGCGTCTAATCGAGAAAAGGACAGAAATCTGTGACGACCTATATTTTTCATAAAAAATCTATTTTTTATAAGAAAATCTTATTTTTGCTGTATCTTCTTAAAACAGCGTCTAATCGAGAAAAGGACAAAAATCTGTGACGACCTATATTTTTCATAAAAAATCTATTTTTTATAAGAAAATCTTATTTTTGCTGTATCTTCTTAAAACAGCGTCTAATCGAGAAAAGGACAGAAATCTGTGACGACCTATATTTTTCATAAAAAATCTATTTTTTATAAGAAAATCTTATTTTTGCTGTATCTTCTTAAAACAGCGTCTAATCGAGAAAAGGACAAAAATCTGTGACGACCTATATTTTTCATAAAAAATCTATTTTTTATAAGAAAATCTTATTTTTGCTGTATCTTCTTAAAACAGCGTCTAATCGAGAAAAGGACAAAAATCTGCGACGAGCTATATTTTTCATAAAAAGTCTATTTTTTATATGAAAATCTTATTTTTGATGTATCTTCTTAAAACAGCGTCTATATTTTTCATAAAAAATCTATTTTATATATGAATCTTATTTTGGCTGTATCTTCTTAAAACAGCGTCTAATCGAGAAAAGGACAAAAATCTGTGACGACCTATATTTTTCATAAAAAATCTATTTTTTATATGAAAATCTTATTTTTGCTGTATCTTCTTAAAACAGCGTCTAATCGAGAAAAGGACAAAATCTGTGACGACCTATATTTTTCATAAAAAATCTATTTTTTATATGAAAATCTTATTTTTGCTGTATCTTCTTAAAACTGCGTCTAATCGAGAAAAGGACAAAAATCTGTGACGACCTATATTTTTCATAAAAAATCTATTTTTTATATGAAAATCTTATTTTTGCTGTATCTTCTTAAAACTGCGTCTAATCGAGAAAAGGACAAAAATTTGTGATGACCTATATTTAAATTTAAATTTATTTTTTTATATGAAAATCTTATTTTTGCTGTATCTTTTTAAAACAGCGTCTAATCGAGAAAAGGACAAAAATCTGTGACGACCTATATTTTTCATAAAAAATCTATTTTTTTATATGAAAACCTTATTTTTGCTGTATCTTCTTAAAACAGCGTCTAATCGAGAAAAGGACAAAAATCTGTGACGACCTATATTTTTCATAAAAAATCTATTTTTTATATGAAAATCTTATTTTTGCTGTATCTTCTTAAAACAGCGTCTAATCGAGAAAAGGACAAAAATCTGTGACGACCTATATTTTTCATAAAAAATCTATTTTTTATATGAAAACCTTATTTTTGCTGTATCTTCTTAAAACAGCGTCTAATCGAGAAAAGGACAAAAATCTGTGACGATCTATATTTTTCATAAAAAATCTATTTTTTATATGAAAATCTTATTTTTTCTGTATCTTCTTAAAACAGCGTCTAATCGAGAAAAGGACAAAAATCTGTGACGACCTATATTTTTCATAAAAAATCTATTTTTTATATGAAAATCTTATTTTTGCTGTATCTTCTTAAAACAGCGTCTAATCGAGAAAAGGACAAAAATCTGTGACGGCCTATATTTTTCATAAAAAATCTATTTTTTATATGAAAACCTTATTTTTGCTGTATCTTCTTAAAACAGCGTCTAATCGAGAAAAGGACAAAAATCTGTGACGACCTATATTTTTCATAAAAAATCTATTTTTTTATATGACAATCTTATTTTTGCTGTATCTTCTTAAAACTGCGTCTAATCGAGAAAAGGACAAAAAAATCTGTGACGACCTATATTTTTCATAAAAAATCTATTTTTTTATATGACAATCTATTTTTTATATGAAAATCTTATTTTTGCTGTATCTTCTTAAAACAGCGTCTAATCGAGAAAAGGACAAAAATCTGTGACGGCCTATATTTTTCATAAAAAATCTATTTTTTATATGAAAACCTTATTTTTGCTGTATCTTCTTAAAACAGCGTCTAATCGAGAAAAGGACAAAAATCTGTGACGACCTATATTTTTCATAAAAAATCTATTTTTTTATATGACAATCTTATTTTTGCTGTATCTTCTTAAAACTGCGTCTAATCGAGAAAAGGACAAAAAAATCTGTGACGACCTATATTTTTCATAAAAAATCTATTTTTTTATATGACAATCTATTTTTTCATATGAAAATCTTATTTTTGCTGTATCTTCTTAAAACACCGTCTAATCGAGAAAAGGACAAAAATCTGTGACGATCTATATTTTTCATAAAAAATCTATTTTTTATATGAAAATCTTATTTTTGCTGTATCTTCTTAAAACAGCGTCTAATCGAGAAAAGGACAAAAATCTGTGACGATCTATATTTTTCATAAAAAATCTATTTTTTATATGAAAATCTTATTTTTGCTGTATCTTCTTAAAACAGCGTCTAATCGAGAAAAGGACAAAAATCTGTGACGACCTATATTTTTCATAAAAAATCTATTTTTTATATGAAAATCTTATTTTTGCTGTATCTTCTTAAAACAGCGTCTAATCGAGAAAAGGACAAAAATCTGTGACGACCTATATTTTTCATAAAAAATCTATTTTTTATATGAAAACCTTATTTTTGCTGTATCTTCTTAAAACAGCGTCTAATCGAGAAAAGGACAAAAATCTGTGACGACCTATATTTTTCATAAAAAATCTATTTTTTATATGAAAATCTTATTTTTTCTGTATCTTCTTAAAACAGCGTCTAATCGAGAAAAGGACAAAAATCTGCGACGAGCTATATTTTTCATAAAAAATCTATTTTTTATATGAAAATCTTATTTTTGCTGTATCTTCTTAAAACAGCGTCTAATCGAGAAAAGGACAAAAATCTGCGACGAGCTATATTTTTCATAAAAAAATCTATTTTTTATATGAAAATCTTATTTTTGCTGTATCTTCTTAAAACAGCGTCTAATCGAGAAAAGGACAAAAATCTGTGATGACCTATATTTTGCATAAAAAATCTATTTTTTATATGAAAACCTTATTTTTGCTGTATCTTCTTAAAACAGCGTCTAATCGAGAAAAGGACAAAAATCTGTGCCGACCTATATTTTTCATAAAAAATCTATTTTTTATATGAAAATCTTATTATTGCTGTATCTTCTTAAAACAGCTTCTAATCGAGAAAAGGACAAAAATCTGCGACGAGCTATATTTTTCATAAAAAATCTATTTTTTATATGAAAATCTATTTTTTTATAGGAAAATCTATTTTTTTATATGAAAATCTTATTTTTGCTGTATCTTCTTAAAACAGCGTCTAATCGAGAAAAGGACAATAATCTGTGACGACCTATATTTTTCATAAAAACTAAAATTTTTTATATGAAAATTTATTTTTTTATATGAAAATCTATTTTTTATATGAAAATCTTATTTTTGCTGTATCTTCTTAAAACAACGTCTAATCGAGAAAAGGACAAAAATCTGTGACGACCTATATTTTTCATAAAAAATCTGTTTTTTATATGAAAATCTTATTTTTGCTGTATCTTCTTAAAACAGCGTCTAATCGAGAAAAGGACAGAAATCTGTGACGACCTATGTTTTTCATAAAAAATCTATTTTTTATATGAAAATCTTATTTTTGCTGTATCTTCTTAAAACAGCGTCTAATCGAGAAAAGGACAATAATCTGTGACGACCTATATTTTTCATAAAAAATCAATTTTTTATATGAAAATCTTATTTTTGCTGTATCTTCTTAAAACAGCGTCTAATCGAGAAAAGGACAAAAATCTGTGACGACCTATATTTTTCATAAAAAATAAAATTTTTTTTATGAAAATCTATTTTTTTATATGAAAATCTATTTTTTATATGAAAATCTTATTTTTGCTGTATCTTCTTAAAACAGCGTCTAATCAAGAAAAGGACAAAAATCTGTGACGACCTATATTTTTCATAAAAAATAAAATTTTTTATATGAAAATCTATTTTTTTATATGAAAATCTATTTTTTATATGAAAATCTTATTTTTGCTGTATCTTCTTAAAACAGCTTCTAATCGAGAAAAGGACAAAAATCTGTGACGACCTATATTTTTCATAAAAAATCTATTTTTTATATGAAAATCTTATTTTTGCTGTATCTTCTTAAAACAGCGTCTAATCGAGAAAAGGACAAAAATCTGTGACGACCTATATTTTTCATAAAAAATACAATTTTTTTTATGAAAATCTATTTTTTTATATGAAAATCTATTTTTTATATGAAAATCTTATTTTTGCTGTATCTTCTTAAAACAGCGTCTAATCAAGAAAAGGACAAAAATCTGTGACGACCTATATTTTTCATAAAAAATAAAATTTTTTATATGAAAATCTATTTTTTTATATGAAAATCTATTTTTTATATGAAAATCTTATTTTTGCTGTATCTTCTTAAAACAGCTTCTAATCGAGAAAAGGACAAAAATCTGTGACGACCTATATTTTTCATAAAAAATCTATTTTTTATATGAAAATCTTATTTTTGCTGTATCTTCTTAAAACAGCGTCTAATCGAGAAAAGGACAAAAATCTGTGACGACCTATATTTTTCATAAAAAATCTATTTTTTATATGAAAATCTTATTTTTGCTGTATCTTCTTAAAACAGCGTCTAATCGAGAAAAGGACAAAAATCTGTGACGATCTATATTTTTCATAAAAAATCTATTTTTTATATGAAAATCTTATTTTTGCTGTATCTTCTTAAAACAGCGTCTAATCGAGAAAAGGACAAAAATCTGCGACGAGCTATATTTTTCATAAAAAATCTATTTTTTATATGAAAATCTTATTTTTGCTGTATCTTCTTAAAACAGCGTCTAATCGAGAAAAGGACAAAAATCTGCGACGAGCTATATTTTTCATAAAAAAATCTATTTTTTATATGAAAATCTTATTTTTGCTGTATCTTCTTAAAACAGCGTCTAATCGAGAAAAGGACAAAAATCTGTGATGACCTATATTTTGCATAAAAAATCTATTTTTTATATGAAAACCTTATTTTTGCTGTATCTTCTTAAAACAGCGTCTAATCGAGAAAAGGACAAAAATCTGTGCCGACCTATATTTTTCATAAAAAATCTATTTTTTATATGAAAATCTTATTTTTGCTGTATCTTCTTAAAACAGCGTCTAATCGAGAAAAGGACAAAAATCTGTGATGACCTATATTTTGCATAAAAAATCTATTTTTTATATGAAAACCTTATTTTTGCTGTATCTTCTTAAAACAGCGTCTAATCGAGAAAAGGACAAAAATCTGTGACGATCTATATTTTGCATAAAAAATCTATTTTTTATATGATAATCTTATTTTTGCTGTATCTTCTTAAAACAGCGTCTAATCGAGAAAAGGACAAAAATCTGCGACGAGCTATATTTTTCATAAAAAATCTATTTTTTATATGAAAATCTTATTTTTGCTGTATCTTCTTAAAACAGCGTCTAATCGAGAAAAGGACAAAAATCTGCGACGAGCTATATTTTTCATAAAAAAATCTATTTTTTATATGAAAATCTTATTTTTGCTGTATCTTCTTAAAACAGCGTCTAATCGAGAAAAGGACAAAAATCTGTGATGACCTATATTTTGCATAAAAAATCTATTTTTTATATGAAAACCTTATTTTTGCTGTATCTTCTTAAAACAGCGTCTAATCGAGAAAAGGACAAAAATCTGTGCCGACCTATATTTTTCATAAAAAATCTATTTTTTATATGAAAATCTTATTTTTGCTGTATCTTCTTAAAACAGCGTCTAATCGAGAAAAGGACAAAAATCTGTGACGACCTATATTTTTCATAAAAAATCTATTTTTTATATGAAAACCTTATTTTTGCTGTATCTTCTTAAAACAGCGTCTAATCGAGAAAAGGACAAAAATCTGTGACGATCTATATTTTTCATAAAAAATCTATTTTTTATATGAAAATCTTATTTTTTCTGTATCTTCTTAAAACAGCGTCTAATCGAGAAAAGGACAAAAATCTGTGACGACCTATATTTTTCATAAAAAATCTATTTTTTATATGAAAATCTTATTTTTGCTGTATCTTCTTAAAACAGCGTCTAATCGAGAAAAGGACAAAAATCTGTGACGGCCTATATTTTTCATAAAAAATCTATTTTTTATATGAAAACCTTATTTTTGCTGTATCTTCTTAAAACAGCGTCTAATCGAGAAAAGGACAAAAATCTGTGACGACCTATATTTTTCATAAAAAATCTATTTTTTTATATGACAATCTTATTTTTGCTGTATCTTCTTAAAACTGCGTCTAATCGAGAAAAGGACAAAAAAATCTGTGACGACCTATATTTTTCATAAAAAATCTATTTTTTTATATGACAATCTATTTTTTCATATGAAAATCTTATTTTTGCTGTATCTTCTTAAAACAGCGTCTAATCGAGAAAAGGACAAAAATCTGCGACGAGCTATATTTTTCATAAAAAATCTATTTTTTATATGAAAATCTTATTTTTGCTGTATCTTCTTAAAACAGCGTCTAATCGAGAAAAGGACAAAAATCTGCGACGAGCTATATTTTTCATAAAAAAATCTATTTTTTATATGAAAATCTTATTTTTGCTGTATCTTCTTAAAACAGCGTCTAATCGAGAAAAGGACAAAAATCTGTGATGACCTATATTTTGCATAAAAAATCTATTTTTTATATGAAAACCTTATTTTTGCTGTATCTTCTTAAAACAGCGTCTAATCGAGAAAAGGACAAAAATCTGTGCCGACCTATATTTTTCATAAAAAATCTATTTTTTATATGAAAATCTTATTATTGCTGTATCTTCTTAAAACAGCTTCTAATCGAGAAAAGGACAAAAATCTGCGACGAGCTATATTTTTCATAAAAAATCTATTTTTTATATGAAAATCTATTTTTTTATAGGAAAATCTATTTTTTTATATGAAAATCTTATTTTTGCTGTATCTTCTTAAAACAGCGTCTAATCGAGAAAAGGACAATAATCTGTGACGACCTATATTTTTCATAAAAAATAAAATTTTTTATATGAAAATTTATTTTTTTATATGAAAATCTATTTTTTATATGAAAATCTTATTTTTGCTGTATCTTCTTAAAACAGCGTCTAATCGAGAAAAGGACAAAAATCTGTGACGACCTATATTTTTAATAAAAAATTTATTTTTTTATATGAAAATCTATTTTTTATATGAAAATCTTATTTTTGCTGTATCTTCTTAAAACAGCTTCTAATCGAGAAAAGGACAAAAATCTGTGACGACCTATATTTTTCATAAAAAATCTATTTTTTATATGAAAATCTTATTTTTGCTGTATCTTCTTAAAACAGCGTCTAATCGAGAAAAGGACAAAAATCTGTGACGACCTATATTTTTCATAAAAAATCTATTTTTTATATGAAAATCTTATTTTTGCTGTATCTTCTTAAAACAGCGTCTAATCGAGAAAAGGACAAAAATCTGTGACGACCTATATTTTTCATAAAAAATCTATTTTTTATATGAAAATCTTATTTTTGCTGTATAACAGCGTCTAATCGAGAAAAGGACAAAAATCTGTGATGACCTATATTTTGCATAAAAAATCTATTTTTTATATGAAAACCTTATTTTTGCTGTATCTTCTTAAAACAGCGTCTAATCGAGAAAAGGACAAAAATCTGTGACGATCTATATTTTGCATAAAAAATCTATTTTTTATATGATAATCTTATTTTTGCTGTATCTTCTTAAAACAGCGTCTAATCGAGAAAAGGACAAAAATCTGCGACGAGCTATATTTTTCATAAAAAATCTATTTTTTATATGAAAATCTTATTTTTGCTGTATCTTCTTAAAACAGCGTCTAATCGAGAAAAGGACAAAAATCTGCGACGAGCTATATTTTTCATAAAAAAATCTATTTTTTATATGAAAATCTTATTTTTGCTGTATCTTCTTAAAACAGCGTCTAATCGAGAAAAGGACAAAAATCTGTGATGACCTATATTTTGCATAAAAAATCTATTTTTTATATGAAAACCTTATTTTTGCTGTATCTTCTTAAAACAGCGTCTAATCGAGAAAAGGACAAAAATCTGTGCCGACCTATATTTTTCATAAAAAATCTATTTTTTATATGAAAATCTTATTTTTGCTGTATCTTCTTAAAACAGCGTCTAATCGAGAAAAGGACAAAAATCTGTGACGACCTATATTTTTCATAAAAAATCTATTTTTTATATGAAAACCTTATTTTTGCTGTATCTTCTTAAAACAGCGTCTAATCGAGAAAAGGACAAAAATCTGTGACGATCTATATTTTTCATAAAAAATCTATTTTTTATATGAAAATCTTATTTTTTCTGTATCTTCTTAAAACAGCGTCTAATCGAGAAAAGGA
Source organism: Phasia obesa (assembly GCA_949628195.1). Taxonomy (NCBI): domain Eukaryota; kingdom Metazoa; phylum Arthropoda; class Insecta; order Diptera; family Tachinidae; genus Phasia; species Phasia obesa. The sequence goes on from OX451216.1 coordinate 152,373,292, forward strand.
CAAAAATCTGTGACGACCTATATTTTTCATAAAAAATCTATTTTTTATATGAAAATCTTATTTTTGCTGTATCTTCTTAAAACAGCGTCTAATCGAGAAAAGGACAAAAATCTGTGACGGCCTATATTTTTCATAAAAAATCTATTTTTTATATGAAAACCTTATTTTTGCTGTATCTTCTTAAAACAGCGTCTAATCGAGAAAAGGACAAAAATCTGTGACGACCTATATTTTTCATAAAAAATCTATTTTTTTATATGACAATCTTATTTTTGCTGTATCTTCTTAAAACTGCGTCTAATCGAGAAAAGGACAAAAAAATCTGTGACGACCTATATTTTTCATAAAAAATCTATTTTTTTATATGACAATCTATTTTTTCATATGAAAATCTTATTTTTGCTGTATCTTCTTAAAACAGCGTCTAATCGAGAAAAGGACAAAAATCTGCGACGAGCTATATTTTTCATAAAAAATCTATTTTTTATATGAAAATCTTATTTTTGCTGTATCTTCTTAAAACAGCGTCTAATCGAGAAAAGGACAAAAATCTGCGACGAGCTATATTTTTCATAAAAAAATCTATTTTTTATATGAAAATCTTATTTTTGCTGTATCTTCTTAAAACAGCGTCTAATCGAGAAAAGGACAAAAATCTGTGATGACCTATATTTTGCATAAAAAATCTATTTTTTATATGAAAACCTTATTTTTGCTGTATCTTCTTAAAACAGCGTCTAATCGAGAAAAGGACAAAAATCTGTGCCGACCTATATTTTTCATAAAAAATCTATTTTTTATATGAAAATCTTATTATTGCTGTATCTTCTTAAAACAGCTTCTAATCGAGAAAAGGACAAAAATCTGCGACGAGCTATATTTTTCATAAAAAATCTATTTTTTATATGAAAATCTATTTTTTTATAGGAAAATCTATTTTTTTATATGAAAATCTTATTTTTGCTGTATCTTCTTAAAACAGCGTCTAATCGAGAAAAGGACAATAATCTGTGACGACCTATATTTTTCATAAAAAATAAAATTTTTTATATGAAAATTTATTTTTTTATATGAAAATCTATTTTTTATATGAAAATCTTATTTTTGCTGTATCTTCTTAAAACAGCGTCTAATCGAGAAAAGGACAAAAATCTGTGACGACCTATATTTTTAATAAAAAATTTATTTTTTTATATGAAAATCTATTTTTTATATGAAAATCTTATTTTTGCTGTATCTTCTTAAAACAGCTTCTAATCGAGAAAAGGACAAAAATCTGTGACGACCTATATTTTTCATAAAAAATCTATTTTTTATATGAAAATCTTATTTTTGCTGTATCTTCTTAAAACAGCGTCTAATCGAGAAAAGGACAAAAATCTGTGACGACCTATATTTTTCATAAAAAATCTATTTTTTATATGAAAATCTTATTTTTGCTGTATCTTCTTAAAACAGCGTCTAATCGAGAAAAGGACAAAAATCTGTGACGACCTATATTTTTCATAAAAAATCTATTTTTTATATGAAAATCTTATTTTTGCTGTATAACAGCGTCTAATCGAGAAAAGGACAATAATCTGTGACGACCTATATTTTTCATAAAAAATCAATTTTTTATATGAAAATCTTATTTTTGCTGTATCTTCTTAAAACAGCGTCTAATCGAGAAAAGGACAAAAATCTGTGACGACCTATATTTTTCATAAAAAATAAAATTTTTTTTATGAAAATCTATTTTTTTATATGAAAATCTATTTTTTATATGAAAATCTTATTTTTGCTGTATCTTCTTAAAACAGCGTCTAATCAAGAAAAGGACAAAAATCTGTGACGACCTATATTTTTCATAAAAAATAAAATTTTTTATATGAAAATCTATTTTTTTATATGAAAATCTATTTTTTATATGAAAATCTTATTTTTGCTGTATCTTCTTAAAACAGCTTCTAATCGAGAAAAGGACAAAAATCTGTGACGACCTATATTTTTCATAAAAAATCTATTTTTTATATGAAAATCTTATTTTTGCTGTATCTTCTTAAAACAGCGTCTAATCGAGAAAAGGACAAAAATCTGTGACGACCTATATTTTTCATAAAAAAATCTATTTTTTATATGAAAATCTTATTTTTGCTGTATCTTCTTAAAACAGCATCTAATCGAGAAAAGGACAAAAATCTGTGACGACCTATATTTTTCATAAAAAATCTATTTTTTATATGAAAATCTTATTTTTGCTGTATCTTCTTAAAACAGCGTCTAATCGAGAAAATGACAAAAATCTGTGACGACCTATATTTTTCATAAAAAATATATTTTTTATATGAAAATCTTATTTTTGCCGTATCTTCTTAAAACAGCGTCTAATCGAGAAAAGGACAAAAATCTGTGACGACCTATATTTTTCATAAAAAAATCTATTTTTTATATGAAAATCTTATTTTTGCTGTATCTTCTTAAAACAGCATCTAATCGAGAAAAGGACAAAAATCTGTGACGACCTATATTTTTCAAAAAAAATCTATTTTTTATATGAAAATCTTATTTTTGCTGAATCTTCTTAAAACAGCGTCTAATCGAGAAAAGGACAAAAATCTGTGACGACCTATATTTTTCATAAAAAATCTATTTTTTATATGAAAATCTTATTTTTTATATGAAAATCTTATTTTTGCTGTATCTTCTTAAAACAGCGTCTTATCGAGAAAAGGACAAAAATCTGTGATGACCTATATTTTTCATAAAAAATCTATTTTTTATATGAAAATCTTATTTTTGCTGTATCTTCTTAAAACAGCGTCTAATCGAGAAAAGGACAAAAATCTGTGACGACCTATATTTTTGATAAAAAATTTATTTTTTTATATGAAAATCTTATTTTTGCTGTATCTTCTTAAAACAGCGTCTTATCGAGAAAAGGACAAAAATCTGTGACGACCTATATTTTTCATAAAAAATCTATTTTTTATATGAAAATCTTATTTTTGCTGTATCTTCTTAAAACAGCGTCTAATCGAGAAAAGGACAAAAATCTGTGACGACCTATATTTTTCATAAAAAACTATTTTTTTATATGAAAATCTATTTTTTTATATGAAAATCTTATTTTTGCTGTATCTTCTTAATCGAGAAAAGGACAAAAATCTATGACGACCTATATTTTTCATAAAAAATCTATTTTTTATATGAAAATCTTATTTTTGCCGTATCTTCTTAAAACATCGTCTAATCGAGAAAAGGACAAAAATCTGTGACGACCTATATTTTTCATAAAAAATTTATTTTTTATATGAAAATCTTATTTTTGCTGTATCTTCTTAAAACAGCGTCTAATCGAGAAAAGGACAGAAATCTGTGACGACCTATGTTTTTCATAAAAAATCTATTTTTTATATGAAAATCTTATTTTTGCTGTATCTTCTTAAAACAGCGTCTAATCGAGAAAAGGACAGAAATCTGTGACGACCTATGTTTTTCATAAAAAATCTATTTTTTATATGAAAATCTTATTTTTGCTGTATCTTCTTAAAACAGCGTCTAATCGAGAAAAGGACAATAATCTGTGACGACCTATATTTTTCATAAAAAATCAATTTTTTATATGAAAATCTTATTTTTGCTGTATCTTCTTAAAACAGCGTCTAATCGAGAAAAGGACAGAAATCTGTGACGACCTATGTTTTTCATAAAAAATCTATTTTTTATATGAAAATCTTATTTTTGCTGTATCTTCTTAAAACAGCGTCTAATCGAGAAAAGGACAATAATCTGTGACGACCTATATATTTCATAAAAAATCAATTTTTTATATGAAAATCTTATTTTTGCTGTATCTTCTTAAAACAGCGTCTAATCGAGAAAAGGACAATAATCTGTGACGACCTATATTTTTCATAAAAAATCAATTTTTTATATGAAAATCTTATTTTTGCTGTATCTTCTTAAAACAGCGTCTAATCGAGAAAAGGACAAAAATCTGTGACGACCTATATTTTTCATAAAAAACTATTTTTTTATATGAAAATCTATTTTTTTATATGAAAATCTTATTTTTGCTGTATCTTCTTAATCGAGAAAAGGACAAAAATCTGTGACGACCTATATTTTTCATAAAAAATCTATTTTTTATATGAAAATCTTATTTTTGCTGTATCTTCTTAAAACAGCGTCTAATCGAGAAAAGGACAGAAATCTGTGACGACCTATGTTTTTCATAAAAAATCTATTTTTTATATGAAAATCTTATTTTTGCTGTATCTTCTTAAAACAGCGTCTAATCGAGAAAAGGACAATAATCTGTGACGACCTATATTTTTCATAAAAAATCAATTTTTTATATGAAAATCTTATTTTTGCTGTATCTTCTTAAAACAGCGTCTAATCGAGAAAAGGACAAAAATCTGTGACGACCTATATTTTTCATAAAAAATAAAATTTTTTATATGAAAATCTATTTTTTTATATGAAAATCTATTTTTTATATGAAAATCTTATTTTTGCTGTATCTTCTTAAAACAGCGTATAATCAAGAAAAGGACAAAAATCTGTGACGACCTATATTTTTCATAAATAATAAAATTTTTTATATGAAAATCTATTTTTTTATATGAAAATCTATTTTTTATATGAAAATCTTATTTTTGCTGTATCTTCTTAAAACAGCTTCTAATCGAGAAAAGGACAAAAATCTGTGACGACCTATATTTTTCATAAAAAATCTATTTTTTATATGAAAATCTTATTTTTGCTGTATCTTCTTAAAACAGCGTCTAATCGAGAAAAGGACAAAAATCTGTGACGACCTATATTTTTCATAAAAAAATCTATTTTTTATATGAAAATCTTATTTTTGCTGTATCTTCTTAAAACAGCATCTAATCGAGAAAAGGACAAAAATCTGTGACGACCTATATTTTTCATAAAAAATCTATTTTTTATATGAAAATCTTATTTTTGCTGTATCTTCTTAAAACAGCGTCTAATCGAGAAAATGACAAAAATCTGTGACGACCTATATTTTTCATAAAAAATATATTTTTTATATGAAAATCTTATTTTTGTTATCTTCTTAAAACAGCGTCTAATCGAGAAAAGGACAAAAATCTGTGACGACCTATATTTTTCATAAAAAAATCTATTTTTTATATGAAAATCTTATTTTTGCTGTATCTTCTTAAAACAGCATCTAATCGAGAAAAGGACAAAAATCTGTGACGACCTATATTTTTCAAAAAAAATCTATTTTTTATATGAAAATCTTATTTTTGCTGAATCTTCTTAAAACAGCGTCTAATCGAGAAAAGGACAAAAATCTGTGACGACCTATATTTTTCATAAAAAATCTATTTTTTATATGAAAATCTTATTTTTGCTGTATCTTCTTAAAACAGCGTCTAATCGAGAAAAGGACAAAAATCTGTGACGACCTATATTTTTGATAAAAAATTTATTTTTTTATATGAAAATCTTATTTTTGCTGTATCTTCTTAAAACAGCGTCTTATCGAGAAAAGGACAAAAATCTGTGACGACCTACTATATTTTTCATAAAAAATCTATTTTTTATATGAAAATCTTATTTTTGCTGTATCTTCTTAAAACAGCGTCTAATCGAGAAAAGGACAAAAATCTGTGACGACCTATATTTTTGATAAAAAATTTATTTTTTTATATGAAAATCTTATTTTTGCTGTATCTTCTTAAAACAGCGTCTTATCGAGAAAAGGACAAAAATCTGTGACGACCTATATTTTTCATAAAAAATCTATTTTTTATATGAAAATCTTATTTTTGCTGTATCTTCTTAAAACAGCGTCTAATCGAGAAAAGGACAAAAATCTGTGACGACCTATATTTTTCATAAAAAACTATTTTTTTATATGAAAATCTATTTTTTTATATGAAAATCTTATTTTTGCTGTATCTTCTTAATCGAGAAAAGGACAAAAATCTATGACGACCTATATTTTTCATAAAAAATCTATTTTTTATATGAAAATCTTATTTTTGCCGTATCTTCTTAAAACATCGTCTAATCGAGAAAAGGACAAAAATCTGTGACGACCTATATTTTTCATAAAAAATTTATTTTTTATATGAAAATCTTATTTTTGCTGTTTGCGGCCACAGCTATACACTTTCTGTGAAATTTTCAAGAGTCTACCTATTATGGATCAAAACTTAGGCCTTTTACATGCAAATCACACCACTATCGGAACACCCTTTAATTTTTAGTTTTATTTTTTTATAGTTGTTTATAGAGCGAACTAAGTTTTATTTACTGTTTGTAAATTTCAAGTATAGCCCACCTACAGTTCACGAAATATGCACATATTCGTGAATAACAGACATTGTAGCGAAAACAATATGGTTACGTTTTTACACTTTGTGTACGGAACCCTAAAAAGGCCATATGCGTGAAAAACATGTCACTTTGGAAAACCCTTTATTTTTAGTAATTATTATAGCGGCCGTGGCACGTCTTCTGTCAAAATTGCAAGTGTCTACCTGTTAAAATTCGGAAAAAATTCATATATGTACGTACAAATTTTGAGTTTTAGTGATTGCTATAGTGGTCATAGTAATACACGTTCTGTGAATATTTCAAGAGTCTATCTATTTTGGTTCAAAAATTAGGCAGTATACATACGTAACACGTTACTGTAGGAACACCCTTTTTAGGTTCATTTATTTATCTTTTTTTAAAGACAGCACTACCTCTGGGAAGCTTTTTGCTTATGTGCAGAAGACACCCAGAGTCTTTGCGGGAATCGAACCCGCAACCTCTAGGGTGATAGACTAGCGCTCTACCAAACGGGCTATTGTTTATAAAAAGATCATAGTTTTAATTCCTTTGGGTAAGTTTCAAGTGTCTGCCTCTTACACTTTCAGAAATAAAGACACAAACGCGAATAACACGTCGCTTTCGGTACAGGGTGTACCCTGTATAACTTTTAGTATATTTGTTGTTATATCGACTTTTGAAAATTTCAAGAGTCTACCTTTTAGAGATAGAAGGCGCTGACAGACGGACAGACATTGTAGCGAAAATAATCCCTATTATTTTTTACGTTTTTACCTTTCGGATATGGAAACCCTAAAAACGACATTGCACAGTGGTTTAAACTTATAAAATATATCTTCAAATTTGCATAATGCAAATGCATAATCTCGCTAATCAGTTTACATAGGATGACCACGCCCACTGAGGTCTCAACTGCCTCTCATATACTTGACTGCAATTTTATCACCAAACTTTGCATTAACGAATTTAAAAGAGAGCTATTTAAAATGGTTCACCCTCGCACAGTGGGGTTTTGGACGAACCAATCGAGCTACAATGCAACAACCCCGTTGATAACAATGTTTTATATGCGTTTTCTGTATGCGTTTTTCAATGCTGTAACTTATTACGGAAATTTTGCCATTATTGCCTAAGAAATAAAGCAAAGAAAATTTACAAAAGACTTACACGTACCTTTTGGAAAACCCTTTGTTGTAAGTATAAGTTATTTTAACTGCTTAATAACTGCAGCTATTCACATGAAAACTTATTTAACTTTGATTTTTAATTTGTTATCTTTCACATTTCGGTAAATATGTAGCTTTTGTTAATTTTCTCTGCTATTAGTTTTTGTTGTTTTTTTGTTTTTGTTAGAAATCATTTTCATCAGCATAATCGTTGACATTATCCGTACAACACAATATAAAATGATTTTATCATAAATTCATGCTACAATTCCTCCTTTTTCAAATGCTCCTAAAAGCATACAACCGATTCCGGTTGCATTGATTACAACTTTTGCTTTGTCTGTTTGAGTGTGCAGTGATGTGTTTCTATATGTTCGGTTGTTCGCTTGTTCCTTCGTTCCTTCATTTATCGAATCAATGACATTTTGTCATCATAATTATGCGCTGTAATAAATGGGTGAACATTTTTTTTTGTTGGTTGGTAGTGATGATGGCAATGGTGGCATTACTGATGACATTATAAAGTAACCACTGAAAGCCGCAACATTTTAACCCGAACATCAAATGTGTCAATTGGTTTGTGTGAGAGTTTTTTGACTTGTTGTTCTTTGCTTGTTTACAGTTTGTTGAAATGGAAAAGGTTTTCGTTGTTGTTGTTGTTGTTTTATTTCTCCTCGATTTATTTAGGACTGGTGTGTCTGATGTGGTGGAATAGCGACGGCATTGGTAATAGCTACAGAAAGCTATTGTTTATGCATAATATATTGTTGTTGCTTCACAATTATGATTGCCGGCTGAATTCCACTATTGAGGGATCAAACAAAAATGTAAAGGGTGTCCCAAAAGGCATGCAAGTAAAATGAAGACAGGCAAGGTTTTAAAAGCGCCATATGTATATATTTAAGCCGGCATTTTTTAACAAACCCTAAGCAGCATACATTTCTCCTAACGAGGGCTAGTAATAGGCTCTGTTATATTTTATTATTCTATAATCATACCTACTGGATACTGAGTTCCTTTTGGAAGACCAAGAACATCGTCGTACATTTCTTTTTATGTGTTGGCTCAAGGATTCTGCATATCCTACAATATCTTATCATAGACCACCCATTCATTATATTAACAATCTGACTTAGAAAATTAAAATTTTCTCTTGACGTTCAAACAAAAGCCGCCGGTTCTTTTCTTTTATTCGCTAGTAAACTGCTTTTTGTGAGTGCTATCTTGCTACAGAACCCAAACAATTATGAAATAATGTTAAAAAAGTAGGGTCAGGCATGGCATAATTTTATTTGGATCAAATAAAAATTATTCGATTTTTTGTTATTCGAATGTTCGATTAAAATTATATGTTCGAATAATCGATAAAAATTATAAAATTTCTTTAATAATTGAAACTAAATTTTTCTTCTTATTTGTTATTATATCTTCAATGTATTTTGATCGAATAAAAATTATTCGATTTTTTGTTATTCGAATAATCGATTAAAATTATATATTCGAATAATCGATTAAAATTATAAAATTTCTTTAGTTATTTAAACGAAGATTTTTCTTTATATTTGTTATTTTATCTTCAATTTACTTGGACTAACAATAATTACTTACTTACTAACTTATGTATGTAAGTCCAGAAGAAAATAAAGTAAAAATGATTTACAAATAAAAATATATATTCGAATTAGTTAAGTATATATTTATTACCAAAAATATCAATTTACACAAAAAAAATTATTTTATTAATTATAATTTTTTTATTCGAATAATCGATTCAAATTATATATTCGAAAAATCGATTAAAATTCTAAAATTTCTTTAATTGTTTAAACCCAGTTTCCTTCACACTTACTTACTTAATTTCTAACGTTAAAAACTAAGAAAAATAAGTCAAGAATTAATCGATTAATTTTTTTTTATTTGACTATTTTGGATGTTTTTTTTATTTTAAATGTAAAATTTAATTTTTTAGATAAAAAATTTTTTCTTCGATTAATCGAATAATTTTTATTCGAATGATAACCTATGTACCATTGAATCAAGGATATTGATTCGATGGTATATAGCGGTAAAGCTGCCTAAATTAATGCTGAAAATTTTCGCTTCTGCGATAAGTTTATAATTTCTTCTTTCATCAGGGATGGTAAACGACATTTTCAAATTCTGATTTTCTAGCTTAAATTGCACTAAACACATTTTTATGAATTTTTGTTTAAATTTGCAGTGGTTTAAATATAAACAAAATATTGTAGTATTATTTTTTATTATTATTTAGCAATATTAAGTTTTTTTATTACAAAAAAGTAGAGACTTGCCATCCCTGAGACTTTTTTGTTGAGGGTGTTTTTAAATGTAATAACTTTTAAAGTTCATGACTTTGTGCCTTGAAACTTTTCACAACGCTAAATAACTAAAAAAATTATTTTCTTTAAAAAATATTGATTAAAAAATTATTCGAATATTTTTTATTCGACTATTTTTGATAAAAATATTTTTTTTTCATTTAAACATTTTATTTATTCCCTCATGCAATATGATTTCCTAGAGTAAAAATTTCTTTTTCGATTAGTGGAATAATTTTTATTCGAATGATAGATAACCTATACTGATAGCTTTACGAATATTTTTTTATTCGACTATTTTTGATGAAAATATTTTCTTTTATTTAAACATTCATAATGCTCTTATGCATTACAATTTAATTTTCTTAAGTAAAAATTTATTTCTCAATTAATCGAATAATTATTATTCGAATGATGGATAACCTATACTGATAGGTATTCGAATATTTGTTATTTCGACTATTTTTGATGAAAATATTTTTTTTTATTTAAATATTTATAATGTCCTTATGCATCACAATTTAATTTCCTAGAGTAAAAATTTCTTTTTCGATTAATTTTTATTCGAATGATGGATAACCTATTTATTTACGAATCAAGGATCTCGATAGGTATAAAGCTTTCCAAATTAATGCTGAAAATTTTCTCTTGTGGAATAATACTCTATTTTATTCTTTCAGCTTGGTTTATTGCATATTTTTTGGCTTGGGAGGCGGTATAGGTATTAGGCAATCTAACTTAGATCGAGGACACCAGAGACTACTGCGATTGAATATCTACCTGTCTTCGTTCTAAACCGTGCATAAATATGTAGATTTGGGCAGTATTTCAAACTTTCATTAATTTCGGGACACCCTTAAATTTTGTATTTTTTAATTTAAAAAGTTTTAAACGCTTTGTTTTTTTTTTGCAACAAAGTTGACAAAAAAAAGTTGATTGATTATTAACATTTTGCAGACATCGTTAAAATTTTGTTATTGCTTTGTTGATTAAGCTTAACTTTGCTTTATACATATTCTTTTATATCCTTTCATTTTCCCTTTGTTTTTTATATTAAGTCATTTGCCGAATGGATTATGTCAATCAAAGGCGCTTAAAGCTTAATGTAGTTTTTAGTTCTTTTTTCTTCGTTCGCTTTTTCTGAGTTGTTACATTATTTGCAGCACGTGATTTTTCCTTACACCATCATCGTCATCATCATCATCATCAGCAACTGTGTGTTGTTTGATGGCTTATTTCTTTCGAGCTGCTGTTCATGCAATTCGTCTTAGCTTTAAACTTATACGCTTTTAAGCAGAACACACTGCACCTTATTGGTGTTTTTTTGTGACTTTTTTGCTGATTACGTTTGTGTTTTTTGTTGTTGTTGTATTAATGTGTCAAGTCAAAGTGCATGAACTGTTGCGTCTTATGCTGCTGTTGGCTGGTTGTTGTATCTCCCAGATTTTCCGCGTTCTTGTATGTTTTTTTCTTTCAATTATTTGAACAGCTACCCGTAACACTGCTCCTTAGTTTATTTCTATTTTTATCTTAATCCCTTTAAGAATATCACGCGCTCGGCGTCAACATAAACTTTTCAACATTAAGAAAAATTAAAAAGTTTGTTTGTCTTTATTATCCTTTATCCTTTATTATTTTTATTTTTTTTAATTTGTTGTTACTTTTTTCGTTTGTTTTTCTTAGGCTGGTGCGAAAGAAGAAGTCCCTGTTGTTTTTTTCCATAATTTATTTCATTATGGAAATATCAAAAAAAAAAAAAAATGTATTTTCTTCAACAAATTCTTTGGAACAACTTCCAAAGGAGGCAGACATCTAAAATATTTTTTTTAATATAATATTTTTTTTTAGAAATTATTAATTTAGTTGCAGGAGCTCAGCTGCTCAGCTTCGCTTTACGTAATTCCTAACGTTAAAAAACTACAAATATGGCTCTAAAAATTATTCGAATATTTTTTTATTCGATTAGATTTTTTTTTATTTTAAATGTAAAATTTAATTTTTTAAAATAAATTTTTTGTTTCGATTAATCGAATAATTTGAAGTTTAATTACTAACGTATTTATCATCGAATCAAGAATCTTAATAGCGGTAAAGCTGTCCAAATTAAAACTGAAAATTTTCGCTTCTGCGATAAGTTTCTAATTTCTTCTCTCCTCAGAGATGGTAAACGAAATATTAAAATTCTGCTTTTCTAGCTCAAATTGCACTAAAGACATTTTTATGAATTTGAGTTTAAATTCGCATTGATTTAAATATAAACAGAACATTGTGGTATAATTTTTTATTATTATTTATCAATATTGATATTAATTTTTTTTATTACATTTTGCCATCCTTGAGACTTTTTTGTTGAGGGTGTTTTTAAATTCAATAACTTTTAAAACTCATACCTTTTGCCTTGAAACTTTTCGCAACGCTAAACAATTAAAAAAAACATCAAAAATATTTTCTTAAAAAAAATATTGATTAAAAAATTATTCGAATATTTTTTTATTCGACTATTTTTGATGTAAATATTTTTTTTTTATCTAAACATTTATAATGCCCTTATGCATTATTTTAAATTTATGTATTTATTATTACTTTAAATTTATAGGCCTTAAGCGATTTATTAGAAAGATTTTTATTTTGGCTTTGAAAACAGCGATTTTTTTGTAGCTATTTTGGAGATTTTTTTAAACAATTTTAGTGATTTTATCGTCAGTTCTGTAGTTTATATTTAGGGCTCATTCTTATTATAATAACAATTTTTATAATGTGTTAAAAGTAGCCTATATTATGTGTCTTGCTGACCTAACCTATTTACGTTTAAGACTATATAAATAACCAGCTGTGCCCACACACGTTGTATGCGTCCCGACAATGTTTTGTTCGATTTTGCTTTGAAAGTAATCCACACCGAAGTTTAAGACTCTTGAGAATTTACTTTATATAAAGGTACCCATCCCTGGATAAAATTCTAAAATTTGTTTAAAACCCTAAAAATTATTGTAAACAGCGCCATCTGTTGCGCAGTATTCAGTACCCTTAAATCGGTTAAAAAATCGACGTACTTTCTCTGCTCTTTCTCCACGTTCTCTCGAATATAAGATATTTAAGGAAAAAAAAGTATCCTATATTGGGATCAGGATACCAAGGTACCTCTTGACAAAACTTTATTAAAATCCCTCCAGTAGTTTTTACGTGATGCGAACACAAACAGAAAGACAGACAGACAGGAAATGAGTTACTATATTATTTTATGTATAAATAAAACATCAAAAGGAAAAATAATAATAATAATAATACTAGCGTTAATTTAAATTAGCATACATTAAGGCGTAAAACTCTATAATTTCTTTTTTTGCTGACTTGTCTTGACTTCCAGTAATTCTTCACCTCACCCACCAAATGTTTCTCATGCATCCTGCTCTCTCTCTCTCTCTCTGCTTACTACGAAGTAGAATTAATATTTAGTATTTATTTTCTTAGGAAATACTTTGTTTTATATTTTCTTTAAATTTAGTTTTTCTTATAAATTTTGTTGTAGAATGTCTTTGTCTTTTACATATTGAACAGGCACGCGAAATATCGTTGGAAAAATAGCAGAAAAACTAATTTAAAGTTTGCATTTATTCAAAATACAGTATTCAGTCAGCAGCAACATTACAAGAAACAGCAGGCTGTTTGATACATAATAACAAAAAAAAAAAAAAAAAAAATAATGCAGCTAACAGAGAAGAGAATATTAGTAAGAAGGCGATGCACAGTGGGTAACTAAAAATAATATACATATATGCACATACATATATCTACACAAATAATAAAACTGTAACTGTAACTTATTATCTCGGTTCACATATAGGAAACTTTATTCCCCCATGAAAATATATTTCCAAGAGAAAAGACAGATATGAAAAATTTTACCGATTTAAATAACTTGGCAGCACCATTTATTTTTTGTAAATTTTAGATATTAATTAGAGAACTCTAAAATAATAGAATTTTATATAAAACTTATGTTGCAATATTCTGAGTGATTAATATATGCCCGCCACTACGTCAGCATCCTTGCAATATTTTGTTCGATTTTGCTTTGAAAGCAAAGACCCACACCAAAGACCCAAACTTTTATTTTAGTTATATAAAGGTTCTCATCTTTACTAAAATAAATGCCGCCTTTAACTATGCATATCGGTTAGTACTTCAGTTATGGTTTATGTATTTACTTTATATATAACTGCGTACTTTCACTGCTTTTTCTACACTTTCTTTTGGAAAGAAGATATTTTTCCGGAAAAAAGTATCCTACATCGGAATCAGGATACTAAGGTACCTCCTCACAAAGTTTTGTTGAAATCCATCCAGTAGTTTTACGTGATTCGAACACATACAGAAAGACAGACAGACAGGCAGAGAGACAGAAAATGAGTTACTATTTTATTATATGAATGTATAGATATCTGAAGCACTATGAAAGTAAATGTCATGGTGGTGTGGGTTACTATCAAAACAAAATATTGTCCCTCTGATGTTCGCCCAAGAGGAAGGCCATCAGTACAGTGCGCAGATATAACAGAAAAACCTTAAGCTGGCTTACTGTGTTTGTGACAGGTCATGGAAAGTTCAAGTATCACCTAGTCGAGAGGCAAAGACAGTAGCGCAGATTGCGTGTAAATGTCTCACACTGCACAGTGGGGCAGAATCAAAATATGTTGGAAATAACTCAACCATTTGTAAAGGGGTAGGCCGATTAATACAAAATTTGGCATGATCATAGTAGAGGAGTATCTCAGCTTAAGTTTTGACGGTGGGCACCATTTACTTGCCAGGTGTGGCGCTAAGTAGTCTCAAAGTTGGGTACCTCGCCCCTGCAAATTCTGTTAGAGCTTGGCGTTTCTTTAATTTTTTTTTTTTGATTTTAAAAACTATAAAAGGTCTTAAAAGTCTATTTAATACCTATAAAATTATGTTTTAAAATGGGGGAGTTTGAAAGCAGTTTTTTTTTTTCAAAATATATTAAAAAATGTTCCACAAATTTTACCCTGGGCCAGTTTTTTTCAAAATATTTTACAAAATGTTCAGCAAATTGTTTTAAATTTTCTCCTATAGTTAGTGAGCAAAATTTAAAATATTGAGGAAATTTTTCAAGATTATATCTTTTCTGAGTTAAAAACTAGAAGATTTTCAATTTAAAAATTCCAAAATAATTGAATTTTTGTGTATTTTAGAATAAAAATGGCCATCAATCTTATTTTTTTAATAGAAAAAAATTTTCTTAATATATAAAAATATATATATATAAAAATTGTATATATTTTTGTGTGAGCTAACATATGTACGTATGTTTAAATCAAATTTCGTGTAAAATTTATCAACCTTGTAGTAAATGAAGGTCCTTCAATATGAATTTTGACTTTAGCCTATATGTTCTAAAATCCCAAGCCAGGGATTGAAAAATGAATACTGCCTTAATAAAGCTATATATAATTCTAAATATTGCTGAATGTATTTTATGAGCCCTAGTCCATATGTGGACTTTAGGGGCAAAAGAATGAAAAAATTCAATTTTGGGATTTTTGGAATTTATTTTGGGAATTGTGAGATTTCATTTACCTAATATATCCACAGAAATTGGTAAGGATTTCTTTCAATAAGCCGGTTTAGTTTCAAATAAGGCACCAATCTTGATTTATGTATATCCTTGAATAGGGGCATAGTCTGTACCCACTGTGAAGCTTATGGGTGTACATTATGGTGCAACAGCAAGTCTGGAGGAGGCATTGCACCCCCTAGAGCAGGGCAGTATTTATTTTCTTTCAAGGGCATTTAGCTACGGTTGTACAAAACAGGAAAACCGGAAAAAAACAAAATTGCTCAAATGTTGTATGCAGATTGTATTTTATTGCCACAACGTGTTGGATATCTCGAAAACCTTAAAAAACATGTTTGTGCAACTTAAGGGCAATGATAGTTCAGATTTTTTAAATATAACTTATTTTATAAAATAAAATTAGAGAAACCGTTATCGACTTATACTGCTATATGTCGTGAAACTTTCGCTTTTCGTATATCTCGAAAACCAGAATCAAATTAATAAAACGTAGTGCAGATTTGAATACATTGTTTACCCAGATAAGTCAAGAAACAAGTTCAGCGTCTTCAATTTGTAAACTTGTGTCATTAAAATCGTACATAGGATATTTCATATTACTCCCCCACTGTGCTCTCGCTACGATTGTCTTTAACTAAAGTGTGAAGAGCTTTAATAGCTTTATTTTACAGCTCTATTCTTATAGCAAGTAAGTAAGTGCACATGACATTTTTCCTTGTAAAAGTTTTCCGCAAGGAGAAGGTTTGCGCTTTTAAGTTTTTATGGTCTTTCCAATTATATGCAGTTCGTTGTGTTGGTTTAGCTGTTTGCACTCTCTGCTTCTAGCAACCACTAGCATTTAATTACTTATATTGATGTGTTGTATAAAATTAAAAGTTATCTTTTCTTAGGAAGTGACTGCTAAGAAGGGATAAGGGGGGGGGGGGGGGGGGGTGTTTGGGGTAGTTAAGTCGGGTTGCTTTACTGAAAAAAAAAAGTTTTTATTGAAAACTATTTCGTCAATCTCTTGTTTGGCAGCTGTATTGTATTTTAATGAACAGTTTTCGTCAACTTTTCAGTTGCTGTTGCCTTTTCATGTTGTGTGCGTAATAGTTTGCGTTTGTATTTGTTTTTGTTGAGTTTCCTTTTTTGTGGTTGTGGCTTTAATTAAAAATCAGCTTAAGACTTTGTGCAATGCAAATTTTTTAAATAATAATTTTGTTAAAATCGCTGAACTGTAAACAAAACTGAACAAATTTGAAAACTATATACGCAGTTAGTCGCAGTAAGAAGACAAGATTTTTAATTGACATGAAATGAATTTATGGCAGGGAGAAAAAATGGCATTAAAACTATCATTTTATTTTACTTTATTTCTAAGAGTAATTTGCACAAATTTGCTTTCGTCCTTTTTCTATTGCTTTCTGTCGACATAACCCCATTAAAACAAAACTGTCATTTGAATAGTTTTTATGTTTAACTTATTAATGTAGGGGGAATATTAGGTCCCTTTTCGACTTAGGTTGGCTTTTAGAAAAAATTAAATTTCAAATAAAGGTCCTCCTTCTTTCAAATACAAAGACTGTGAATTTATGTGGTCAGTTTTCAAAGACGATTTATTTCTATGTCTTTGGCAAAATATCCTACTGTGCTTCGATAACAAACCGAATATACGAGGCCTTAAGCTCATTCTTGGCATAGTACTGTATTTTTAACTGTTATAACCTACTGGAACAAACTAAGGTGATCGTTGAAAACACGAAAGTGATCAAGGCGGACTTAATATCACGAGACAGTACTCAAACATAGACTATAATTAAATTGTGGCGAGATAGTGACTATGTCTATGACTATGTCTAAGTTATGTATATAGTTACTATGACTAGACTATGACTAGACTATGGCTAGACTATGACTAGACTATGACTAGACTATGATTAGATTATGACTAAACTATGACTAGACTATGACTAGACTATAACTAGACTATGACTAGACTATGACTAGACTATGACTAGACTATGACTAGGCTATGACTAGACTATACTATGACTAGACTATGACTAGACTATGACTAGACTATGACTAGACTATGCCTAGACTATGACTAGACTACGACTAGACTATGACTAGACTATGACTAGACTATGGCTAGACTATGACTAGACTATGACTACACTATGACTAGACTATGACTAGACTATGAATAGACTATGACTAGACTATGAATAGACTATGACTAGACTATGAATAGACTATGACTAGACTATGACTAGACTATGCCTAGACTATGACTAGACTATGACTAGACTATGACTAGACTATGACTGGACTATGACTAGACTATGACTAGACTATGACTAGACTATGACTAGACTATGACTAGACTATGACTAGACTATGACTAGACTATGACTAGACTATGACTAGACTATGACTGGACTATGACTAGACTATGACTAGACTATGACTAGACTATGACTAGACTATGACTAGACTATGACTAGACTATGACTAGACTATGACTAGACTATGACTAGACTATGACTAGACTATGACTAGACTATGACTAGACTATGACTAGACTATGACTAGACTATGACTAGACTATGACTAGACTATGACTAGACTATGACTAGACTATGACTAGACTATGACTAGACTATGACTTGACTATGACTATGACTAGACTATGACTTGACTATGACTATGACTAGACTATGACTATGCTGTTAATATGCTATGACTACACTATGACTATGCTGTTCATATGCTATGACTACACTATGACTAAAATGTGAAAAGTCTTTGGAAAGGCTATGACTAGACTCACTACGGTTTGACTAGACTATGAAGGGTCTATGACTGGACTATGACTCGATTATAACCAGTCATAACTAGACTATGATTTAAATATGACTAGGCTTCTTCTTAATTATTATGATATAAGGACTACATTATTTTCAGAATATGACTAAGGTTAGAATTCGCCTATGACTATGCCATATCTGACCGTGAAGAGTTTGTCAATTATCTATTAAAGCTAGACTGTCTAAAAATAATGTATACTTTGTGAGTTATCTATTAATGACAGAACTATGGCAAGATTTGTTATACGCTTTAGCTAGACTTGGTGCTTCAATCATATATTCTGTTTACATCTTATACATATGTATGTTTAGATTTTCAATCAATTAAAACTTAAAGCAAGAAACGGCGAAAACGAGATTTTCAAATGGTTTTACAAATATATTTCTTTTTTTTTGTATCCTTGAATTTATTTTGCGCTTTTACCCTTAAAAAAATTCCCATGAAACATAAAATTTTCAAACTCAACAAAAAGAATGTAGCACAAGTAAACAAAATAGATACATTTTTCTATTGGGCCAAAGTTGCTATAAAACTAGAAAATATTTGACAAGATGACAAATGCTACAATCTCTTTATGTTTTTGTCAAGGGTGCTATAAATATATCACGGCCATATACACACTTACGAATACCATTTACCTACTTTAGCTTTAAAAGATTTAAATGCATTACCTGAATGAAAAAAAAAAACGACAACGTAACTTTCAAGGCCACAAAATCTGCATGTAGCAGATAACTGGTTAAATAAAATTCAAAAAAAAAAATTCATGATTCATTTTAGTGTTTTACGACAGCTGTGTTTTTGTTTTCATTCATTTCGGTTTCATATGCAAACCCGTGTACCTGTGAGGTTATAAATAATTATTAGAGAGAGATAGCGTGAGTTTTTGTGATAGAGAGAGGGGAGAGAAAGAGGAGCATTTATTTATGATATGATAAGATTATAGTTAAGTTTGCAATTTCTTTAGTATTTGTTTAGATATAAATATTCTTCTAGTAAAGGGTGTGCCGAAATGAACAAGAAGGTTAATAGAAAAAATACGATTTTTTTAAACTTTTTATGTTTGTTTGACCCCCATTCTTTGCATTATGCCCTGGTGAAATTTTTGGTATTTTCCATAAAAACGTTGCATATCATTGACTGTATATTATTGATGTCGTGTTTAGTGCTTTAATTCCTCTCTCCCCTCTCGCCTACTAATGAAGAATTCCCGCGGCAAAAGTTGCATAGTGTAATTCGGCACTTAGTTACCTTATTTAAGTCGAAAGTGTTTAAATAAGAAGTTCAATGGTTTAAGATTAAAACACAACCAGAGTACAGATGCATTTTGCAATTGCCTTCGTTCGTGGAATGTATGGCTTCGTTCTTTGAAAAGAATCCTCAAAAGGCACACGCTCAATAAACCTCTCAAAAACATTGACGGAGTGCGTGACAGTGTTGTTAAAGCCATAAAAATTAGCTCGTCATCTTGAATAGGAAATTGAAAAAAACATTTCTCGTTGTAGCTCTATAAAGGAGTACCTGTTATATATTCTCAATATGCACTCAGTCAATAACCTCTTCAATAAAAGGTCGTAAGAGTGAGGGCCATCGCGATCCTACAAATGTTATACTCGTATATCACTATAAAATTTACTATCGCTACTTTTATATTGTAAAAAATAAAAAGTTTCGGGTTTTTGTGCCATTTTTTGCGATTTTTCCAAATTTCACTTATTTTCTGTTTTTTCTCATCTTGCATAGGTAGATACGAGTAAGAAACTTTTTTGACGGTCATAAAATATGTTTGGTTTCTAAGTTGTTTTAAATAAATTAATTTTTATATTTTAAATAAAATTTTTTGTTACTATTACAAATTATTTATTATCTACACATTAAATAAAACTGTGATTTTCTGCTTGACTGTCTGTTTGTGTTTGCATCACGTAAAAACTGCTACATGAATTTTAATAAAATTTTATGCAGAGGTACCTTAGTATAGTGGTTCAAATATAGGATAATTTTCCCCGTAAAACTATCTCACTGCCAAGAGAAAATAGACAAGTAGTGAAAGTACGCAATTTTACCCATTCAATGGTACTGCAAACTTGGCAGCAACTTTTGCTTTTGTCAGCGGGTAATTTAAAACACTATTTACTACTATAATTTTGTAATCTTATACAAATTTTAAATTTTTATATAAAGCCTATGTTTCTGGGTAATTACCCAGGGATGGGTACCTTTTTATAAAGTAATAACATAAACCTTATCTAAAGCACTGTAAAATTAAGAGTCTTAAAGTGGATTACTTTCAAAGCAAAATAAGGACGCTGACGAAGTGGCGTTATGAATAAATTAAATTATTCTCAGCTAAATTAAATACTATAAAGTAATAAATTACAAAAAATTAATTTTATTAATATTTTTCTCTTCGACATAAAGGCTTTAAAGTATATATTTTTCGAAATTAGCAATAAAAAAATATTAAATAAATCACATGGACGTTTTGGGACGTTCCCCCTGCCCATAAAAACCTAAAAATTTTATTTTTATGGCATTAAGGCGTGTGTAATCCATTTATTTTAATAATTACTTTACTACTTTTTGCAAATAATATTTTATGTCACCGCCCACAAAAGGGGGAGGGGCGAAAAATTTCATTTTAGAATCTTCAAGGTCCAAGTTTAGGTTTTTGATTATTCGCTGACTATAAAAGTTGCATTTACTAAACAAAAGTGTGGGAAAACTTAAAAAATTGTGTTTTTCAGAGGTAGAATTAGTTCTTCTAAGGGGAAATTTTTTCTCCTTAGTCCGATTTTTCTTATTTTATAGCTTTGACAGCCTATGATCATAAGAAATTGTTCCGCTAAGATTCATTGATCTAGACATTGTTCTAGGCACTCAGTAAGAGAAAATATTAGCTGAAAAAAGTAATGATCGGCTAGATTGGTAAAATACCCCAATATGCGTTGTCAATGGCTGTTTGTTTGGTAAGGTTGGTGAGCGCTTTAAATGTGACCACATCCATTACCAAGCTACGTTTTTGATAGTACTATAACATTAGCCTAAAGCCTAGTACTCTGTTCGAATTTGTGCAAAATGTTGAGCAACATTTATTATTTCACTGGGAAAATTTGACATTTAAAATGTGGTGTCTATCTTGCGATTTGGAAGAATTTTACGATTTTATTGCTTTTAAATATACCCCACATTGTTTTACAAAATTCTACAAAAAAAAAATTTACAAAAAATTCCACATAAAATAATGTCCATTTGCTTTATTTCACAGTTTTGATAAAATGTTGCCAGAAACATTTTAATGTTTTTCCGTAGTAAAAACAGATTACTACTTCTGCAAAAATTTTTTTTATTAATACTTTTTCATACAATTTTTGTATGTACATATGTAGTTTGACAGCATTTCAGAGTACCAGGCTTTATATTATGAGAGTATTTCAATAATTTTTATGGAGTTTTAAATATTGCACAACCTTTTATAGAAAGAAATTTTTGAAATTATAGAAAAAAGTTACAGCAATAAAAATATTATTTCTAAATAAAATTTTAATTTATTATTGAATCGAATATGCTTGAAAATAATTATAAACCAACAACTTTTAAAATACCTCAATTTATTATGCTGTTGTTTTTCTCCAACTTTCTCTGGCAACATGTTGCCAAAGTTTTCATGCAAACTTCTTGTAAAATAAACTTTTTCACCTTGTTTATGCAAGCAACTACTGCCTCATTTTTAACAAATAATTCTGCAGAAGTTTTTATAATCAATAAAAAAATTTTGACAATTACTTTCTTTTTCAAAAACAACCAATTTGCTGAGGGAGTAGTTTTTTATTATTTGAATTTTTCCTTAAGTTTTCTTTAACGAGAAGAAACAGAAGTTTTGTGTTTGTTTCATAATATCTGTTTTATTTTTTTTTTGGGAACATTTGTAGTAAAATTTCTTTCTGCAACTGCAATTTTTATTTTTCTACTTTTTGTTTTTAACGTTGGCAACGGTAATGTTTAGTTTTATGGTGGAAGTAGTGCAGCAACTTCATGTATTTATGCAAAACTTTCATTTTCTGGCAAATTTGATGTTGTCATACTAACATCTTGCTGGAATATTTAAATAGGGGGTGTTGTTCGCAAATGAAAGTGAATTTAATTTTGTTTGAATCTTCCCCTCCGGTTGTTTCATCAAAGCTTTGGCTTTATTTAAAAAAATATGTAATGTTTAGCTCATTTAGCGGTTCAGTTTTATATTGTTATAGGTGGCAAAATGTTGTGTAATTAAGGTACTCGTCAGTCTCAAACACTTTAGGAAAAATCATGAGAAATTAAAAAATTTTACTAACTTTTTGAACACACCTCGTACCTACGTATGTAAGTATAGACACACACATGAAAGTGCATTTGTGTGTTAGAAACTTTTAGTTTAAACTTTTTTTTTCTAAATGTAGTAGAAAGTAGATGTGTCATTTGGTTTGAGAATCGAATAAATTTCCAAGTATAAACTTGTTTACCATTGTGATGTGCTAATTTTGCAATCAGCATGAAAATTTAGCATTTTTCTTGTTATTTTTTCTCTCATTTACAAAAAAAAAAAATATGAAACAAAAAAAGTGTTGAGGAAAAATTTAAATTTTTTTAAACTAAAAAACTTTAACAACTTTTTATTTTGATTATTTTTAGTAAAAAGAAAAATATATTTAAAATTACAGCAATTTGTGTATGAAAGTTATAAAAAAACACACAGGAAAAATACAAATAATTGCTTCCTATTTATACTGATATAATGTAAAATCTGAGTTAATAATTTCTAAATAAAAATTATTTTAATTAAAACGTTTTTACCTCCTAAAATTATACTACAGTTTTAATTACACAAGATTAATCATTTAATTAAAATTATATTTTCTTATATATTATTTCAAAGAGACTTCAAGCAACGCAAATCTATTAACTATGGCTCAGCTACTGCCGTCTATTCAGCTGATAGTTTACCTCAGTCGCCTAGTGGTAGCGGTAATAACAACAATAATCCGGAACCTGGTATAAGAAAGCCCTCTTCAGTATACTGTTTACATGGATATAGTCATATTCAAGGTAAGTTGTTTAAAATAAATATAACACTAAAAACAAAAAGAAAACAAAAAATTCGCAAAAAAGTTAAGCGAAAACTATTCCAATCAAGTGACCGAAATTATGTAAATCAGATTAAGGGCAATGTGTTAAATGCACTGGAAAAAAATTATATTATCTAAGGCTTGTTATTATGATTATAATATATTTAGACTCTGACTAGTCTTGGCCAGAGTATTACTCGAATGTGTATTGACTACAGCGAGGCTCGGAATTTACAATGGCTATGACTAGTCTCTGACTAGATAATTGTTTGAATATAAGATTATAACTGGAATATTATTATACTATGACTAGAATATAACTAGATTATGACTATGATAAGAGTATCACTTAATCTAAATCAAAACTAAACTTTTAGTGAAATATGACTAAGCTATGAATGGACTTTGAATTGAATATCACAAGACTATGACTAGACTATGACTAGACTACGACTAGACTATGACTAGACTATGACTAGACTATGACTAGACTATGACTAGACTATGACTGGACTATGATTAGACTATGACTAGACTATGACTAGACTATGACTAGACTATGACTAGACTATGACTAGACTATGACTAGACTATGACTAGACTATGACTAGACTATGACTAGACTATGACTAGACTATGACTAGACTATGACTAGACTATGACTAGACTATGACTAGACTATGACTAGACTATGACTAGACTATGACTAGACTATGACTAGACTATGACTAGACTATGACTAGACTATGACTAGACTATGACTAGACTATGACTAGACTATGACTAGACTATGACTAGACTATGACTAGACTATGACTAGACTATGACTAGACTATGACTAGACTATGACTAGACTATGACTAGACTATGACTAGACTATGACTAGACTATGACTAGACTATGACTAGACTATGACTAGAATATGACTAGACTATGACTAGACTATGACTAGACTATGACTAGACTATGACTGGACTATGACTTGACTATGACTAGACTATGACTAGACTATGACTATGACTAGACTATGACTAGACTATGACTAGACTATGACTAGACTATGACTAGACTATGACTAGACTATGACTAGACTATGACTAGACTATGACTAGACTATGACTAGACTATGACTAGACTATGACTAGACTATGACTAGACTATGACTAGACTATGACTAGACTATGACTAGACTATGACTAGACTATGACTAGACTATGACTAGACTATGACTAGACTATGACTAGACTATGACTAGACTATGACTAGACTATGACTATGACTAGACTATGACTAGACTATGACTAGACTATGACGACTATGACTAGACTATGACTAGACTATGACTAGACTATGACTAGACTATGACTAGACTATGACTAGACTATGACTAGACTATGACTAGACTATGACTAGACTATGACTAGACTATGACTAGACTATGACTAGACTATGACTAGACTATGACTAGACTATGACTAGACTATGACTAGACTATGACTAGACTATGACTAGACTATGACTAGACTATGACTAGACTATGACTAGACTATGACAAGACTATTACAAGACTATGACAAGACTATGACAAGACTATGAAAAACCTATGGCAAGACTATGACAAGACTATGGCAAGACTATGACAAGACTATGACAAGACTATGACAAGACTATGACAAGACTATGACAAGAATATGACAAGACTATGACAAGACTATGATTATGATTAGACTATGACCGGACTATGCCTAGCTTATTACTAGACTATGAGTAGGTTCTGACTAGACTATGACTATAATAATACTAATAACTATATTTAGGGGTAGGACCAGAATGGAATACGATTTGACTAAACATGTATTGTAATCAGCATATCCCATAACTACGACCATGCTATTTTTGAGCTTTACCTAAAGATTGACCTGATTATGACAAGAGTTTGCTAGATTATAATTAGACTAAAAACACACGAGGACTAGGCTATAGCTAATTTTTTTTATTATAACAAAACTATGGGCGAAGCGCCTGGTTTGTTTATGGTTCTCACCCATAGTCTTCGGCGCGAATTGAACCACAACCATCTGATAGATTGGCACACTATCCATCAGTGAATAAAGGCCTCAATAGTTATTAGTGCACTTTGCCAAGACCTTGAATAGACTATGACTAGTTTTTAACTAGACTATAAGCAGAGTACAACTATATTACTATATTACAGCTAATGGTTACGATATTAAAAGACTATTATAAGGTAATAAGTATAATATGTTCAGACTACGGCTAGAATATTTTAAGACTTTGACCTGATATTAGCTGAGTATGACAATAGTCCAGCCATAGTCAACTCATATATAAAATGATAGCACAAGTATTTGTTGACAACTTCGATTGTATCTATAGCTTCAACTACATATGTACATACATATATGATGATATACTTTGATCATAATTAAAATATGGCTTGGAAAGTCTATGTGCAAAGCTTAAAAGGGGAAGCAATATTTTTTGCAGTGTGCTTAACTTAATGTTTTATTTAAAAGTTGCAGTTGTACATGCAATATGCAAATTTTTTATTTAGTTTTGTAATACTTTTATACACAGATTTACCAAAATAGTTTTACTGGGTTTTCGTAGTTTTTTGGACTCTGTACTACCGCAAATTCGTTCAAATATGATGATAAAATGAAATACATTTGACATAATAAAGTTCTATTATACACACACACACACACACATGGTATTATCTAGTTTTTACCAAAACAAAAAAATAGATTGAATTTGGTGTGATTTCAAAGGTTTCGACAACCACCATTAGTACAGTATAGAATTTCGAAACAACAAATTTGTGTGAGCAACTAAAAAAAAAAGTGAAATTTAAATTTTAATTAAAAATACTACAGAGATTTGTAGTTGCGAAGACACATGTGTGTAGGGATAAATAAACTAAAGCTAAACTAAATTAAATTTTGCGACTTGTTTTAAATGTTAAACTAAATGCAATTAAAACTTCTTTTGCTATTAGTGTTTGCGAAAGTTTTTTCGAAAGCTTTTTTTGTTGGTCTACAAATAACCTTTTTTTTGTTGCAAAATTTGTTACGATTTAATTTTTCTTTTGTTTAATTTAATAGTTTTGTTAAAAACATTTAAACTTTGTTTATGCCCGTTTTTTTCTTCTGTTGTTAGACACGCAATATTTTTATTAGCCGCTTTTAAGCGACTGCTATAATTGCTGGTACTGCCTACAATTCTGCTAGGGCTATTGTTTCTTATATTATCGCTCATTATAAAAATTGTGAACGATTTGTGTTTATCAAATTAGAAATTGCTTAAACAAATAACAAATTTGAACTTATTTACATTTTAAGTGCTTTTGTGCTTTTTGGCTGGCAACTTTACAAAAAAAAAAAAAAAAATAAATAGTTTTGGCTAGAACTATATAACAACATTTAGTTGGCAGTTAGCAGAGACGTTAATGCGAAAACAAATTACAAATAATTTGTGAAAATCATGTGCATAAATAACTTACAAAATAAAATAGAAAAACTTAAGCTTAAACGAAATAATTCCATTTGAATAAAATTGTAGTTTTGTAAATAATTTTACTTCTAGCAACATGTTGCCAGGGGAAGTATTGTTTCAATATTTGTTGGTGAATATAATCAAGGTCATTAGTTAAACATTTTGATCGATTTTAGATGATGGTGGTGACAATCATGCGAATTCAATAAATTTTCTTCTGCCAATCTATATATAGAAACCAGACCGATCTAAGTATAAAAACCAACGCTAGGTGACTATGATGCGAGTTCAATGATTTTCTTCAACCAAAACCTGCAGACCAATGTATAGAAACTAATGTTAGGTGACGATGGTGACGATGATGCCAGTTCAATAATTTATCTTCATCCAAAACGAGCAATCCTATGTATAGAAACCAACAATTTTTCTTTAACCAAAACGTGCAGATCAATGTATAGAAACAATGTTAGGTGACGATGATGCCAGTTTAATAAGTTTTCCTAAACCAAAATGAGCCGACCTATGTATAGAATCTAATGTTAGGTGACGCGGTTACGGTTGTAATAATAGTGACGACGGTTACGATTTTTGAGTTCAATAATTTTTGTTCAACCACAAAGTGCTAAAGAAGTTTTTACTTAAAAAAATAAATCCGTTCGCGAAGTTTACAGAGCACTTCGTCTATTTTATGGTAAATATATTCGTCTTAGTGAATAAGCAATTCCTCTACATGTTGATCATTTACACTTCTCGATTCAAAACCATCAACAAGATACTCGTAAGTAGTTATATATACCGAACAACATATTGCTGCTGTTCGGCAAACGAAAGGATCTTGGCTTATGTGTCTATACAATTCAGGTCGTGCAAAAATTAAAGCCTAACGTCCATTTTAGCTCATTGGTCTCATTTGAAACTGGTCAAAGATGAGCATTTTTATCGAAGAATTGTGTTTAGTGATGATGCTCGTGAAATGGTCTTACGTCAATAAGCAAAATTGTCGTATTTGGAAGGAAGACAATCCTACAGCCGTAAAGGCTTACTTCTTCTATTAAAATTGACTGTATGACTACGTTTACACATTGGAGGCGTCACAGGTCCTTATTTCGGTCGTAATGAGTGAGGAGATGGCAAGGGCTATCGAGCCTTGCTAACTGAATTTATGTTATAAAAAATTAATCAATCCATTTATGGCAAAATTAATTTGGTGACAACTTTAATTCCAGAAGTGGTGCTGTTAACTTCCCCCAACAATCCCTCCCCCCCCCCCCGTATATGAGATTTAAACAGCTCTCGATGACTTTTTATGGGGCTATGTTAAGTAATGGGTTTATGACGACAAATCAAAAAACTCTTAATGCATAGGAAGCCAATATTCAAGCCACCATTGACGCCATACAGCCAGTTTTATTTGAAAAAGTAGTTAAAAATTGAATTGAAAGAATCAAAGAATTAAAGGCCCTAAAATTATCTGCCAAATTATAAGAAAAAATTTTATTTCAGCAATATTTCTATGTTGCATCATAAGTTTAAGTTCTTATGAAACTAAAAAAAACAACCTGGTGAATTGAATACAAGTTTTTGAAATGAAGCCTGTCGAAGCCATATCCTAAACAATATTTTGAAAAAGGTCTGCAACATAACAGAAACCTAAAATTTAATAATTTACTTTAGAAATTAATCATTTTATAATATTGTAAACATTGCCCTCAAATTTCCGAAGATAATAATTTTCAGCAACATGTTGCTATATATTAAAATTACTTTAGCAACATTTAATAATTTATGTTTTTTTTTATAGTTTTTTATTTCAATATGTAGCAGACTTCGAATAAGATTGCCGCTAGAATTTTTAGATCATTATTTTATTAGAAAATTTTCTATTAACATTTATTTTGTATACAGAAACATTGTTTTAGTTACTAAGAAGTCATAATTTTTAAGCACCAAAACTTTTTTTCTGGTTTACTGCATATATATAACCATTAGGTTTTGCCAATCTAATAGTTTTTGAAATAAAGCCTGCCGTAGCTATATTTTGCAGATCATAAACAATATTTTGAAGAAGTTCTGCAACATACAAGAAACCTAAAATTGTGTAATTTACTTCATATATAAATCATTTTGTAAAATTGTAAACATTGCACTCAAATTTCCGAGGATAATAATTTACAGCAACATGTTTCTAAACATTAAAATTGCTTCAGCAACATTTAATAAATTAAGTTTTTTACATAGATTTTTATTTTAATATGTAGCAGACTTCGGATAAGGTTGCAGTTAGAATTTTTAGATCAACATTACTGTTGTATACAGCAACATTGTTTTAGTTACTAAGAAGTCATTAGTTTTAAGCACTAAAACTTTTTTTCTAGTTTACTGCATATATATAACCATTAGATTTTACCAATCTAATAGTTAAAGTTTTTTTTATCAAATATTTCTTTTCTATCTGGCCATTTGATTAGTAACATTTTTGCTGTGGTTTTTTTGTTATCCATTTACCAAACAATTTACTTGACCATTATTATCCTCTTCATTTCATTTTGTTGGTCATAAATATAAATTTTCATCTTGTTTTTAACATTTTCTCATATGTCATCAGTTGGTAATTTTCTCTATTTTTTGTTGATGTAAATAAATTTTGTGAAGCATGTTGCAGACATACTGAAAGGAAACTACATGCTTCATATTACTTTCATATGTATGTATGTACATATGTATATAAAATATTATTCATGTGTAAATATATATTTATGGGAAGTAGTAGTATGTAATAAATGTTGAATTTACTATCAAAAAGAGCTAATCTAAATTTATGTATTTTGAATGATGAAACATTTTTATAAAAAAGCAGTCATAGAGACAAGATTATTAGTATATAGGGTTAGTGTAGAGGTTTAATGGCTTTTAGAAGGGGATAATATACTTCACATTGTAAAGTAGCCACAAACTATGTTTAGTAAATATCAGATCAGTGCAGCTATACATATTTCGATAAATAAAAATGTGGTTATATATGTTTCTAACATAAAAAGGAACATTATGCCTTTATAAACAGTTTTAAGCAACATATCGTAATATATGTATAAACATAAAAAACTGGCATATGATATTTGGTTTTAATTTGATTTAATAGATTTAACATAAGTTTATTTTAGACTTAGCAACAATGTTTAACAACATCTAAAAAGTTACCTTGGTTTTTATGAAATTTTTAATGATTTAATTTTGCTTATAATATATCGTTTTAAGCCTGGTATTTAGTTTAGTTAACTTAAATATTGAGTTAATTTTTGAGATCACGAAGAAATTTAAAGCTAGCAACATGTTGTAACTTATTTTTAGCCATTTATTTTATACTAGCTGTGCTCATACACGTTGTGTGCGATTTTGCTTTGAAAGTAATCCACACAAAATTTTAAGACTCTTACGTATTTACTTTATATAAAGGTATCCACCCTGGAAAAAATTCTAAAATTAATATTAAATTCTAAAATTATTGTAAAGCTCTGTAAATGACAGATATGAAATTAGTTACTCATTATTTTAAAACAGCTCCATCTGTTGCGCAACATTGTTTAAAATATACTGATTTCAAAAATAAAAGGTACCTCCTCGCAAAATTATGTTAAAATCCATTCAGTAGTTTTTACGTGATGCAAACACAAACAATAAGGACAGACAGGAAATGAGTTCATGTTTTATTATTTGTATAGATACCAAACAAAATATGAAAGCCGAGACCTACGAAATCTGTATTTTTTCAATACTACCAGCAACATATTGCAAGTAACATATTTTTCACTATTTCATTTAAATTCATAATTTCTGAAATTTGAAAATGAAAATTCGTTCCTCAGTGATATCTGCTATCTGACTGGCGATCTACTTTAATTGGGTCTCGCTATCAGTCGACATTACTATAGCCTTCCTTATCACAGAGTCTCTAGTAATTGCTAACCCATAGCATCCTCACATAAAGCCTGGTACTCTGTTCAGTTTTTTATGAGGAATTCAATCAAATACATACATAAATTTGTATGAAAAAGTCATGAAAAAATGTTGCAGATACAGTACTCTATTTTTACTGTTGAAAAACATTGAAATGTTTCTGGCAACATTTTACCAAAGCTGTGAAATAAAGCACATGGGCATTATTTCATGTGGAATTTTTTCAAAAATTTGTTGAGGAAAAATTTGCTAAACAATGTGGTATATTTAAAGGCAATAAAATCGTAAAATTCTTCCAATCGCGAGAGGGACATCACATTTTAAATGTCAATTTTTTCTTGTGATATAATAAATGTTGCTCAACATTTTTCACAAATTCGAACAGAGTACTAGGCTTTATATGTGACTGCCTAAGAGTAGTTCTCAGCCTAGGAGAGCCAGTTCGCACAACGTGCACTATGGTCTCAGCCCTTCAGGTACTTACAACACTTACAGACTGAAGTGGTGCTGTCTTCTTCAATTTTAATCTTTGTAAAATGATTATACCTGACAAATTTCTTGGCATTCTTATCGAGGATCTGTTAAGGTGTTTCTTTAAGAATGAAACCATTCTTCTTTTACAAGCTATTCTTGTCCATCTCTTTCAGATACTTGCATTGTCCCATAAAAATCGTCGAAGTTTCTTTAGAAACTAATCATTTTCCATTTCTGTTTCATGGAGGTATAAGTCAAACTTTTAACTATACTCGGTAGCGGGCTGCCTTTTCAATGTGCCTGCCAGATAACGGCCCAAAAAAATAGTTCAAATAATTCAAGTTCAATAAAAGTTTAGATACAATGTTGAGGAACATTTAGGAACAGTTTAGATACAATGTTGAGGAACAATAAAAAATTTTTCTAAGGCTTTCAATTATAATTCGAAATTTTAATTCCGGTTTTGTCTTTACATGTCAGCAATACATGAGTTTAAGAGCATTTCACTTTTGTCTCAGTTTTTCTTATTTTTTAATTATTATTTATCTGTTTATTTGCTTTTTTTGGTAGCTACGGCAAATGTGGTTTAGCTGCATGATCTGGTTTTAACGACTATGCTGTAAAATTTTGACTTTTACGTACTTAAGTTGTTCACTTTTTTTTGTGTTCCTTTTAAAACCATTTTTCTTGTCACAAAATGTGTTATAAATCGTAATTAAATAGTCTTAGTGTAAAATTTAACATGGTCATATATAAAAATATATAAAGCAAGAGACAGCACAACACAATCTCTTTAAAGGGAAACATTTTTGTTGCTAGTTGGAACTTATGCAGGCATAAGGGTGTCTGTAAAAGATAAAAAGACAAGTGTGTATAAAAATTGTATTTGTAAATGGAAAAAAATTTAGCATAGATTCTTTAAACGAGAAAAAAATGAATTATAAAAAATTTAGAAAGTCAGCAACATGTTGCTAATGAGTCTCACTGCCAGAAATTTAGTTCTATTGACAATTGTTGGGAAATTTTTAAAATCTTACTTCACATAAAGTTTAAAATCTTGCTCCACATGATTAAAAAAATAGTGTGGAGTGTTCTTATAATTTAAGCCTCAACTGTCGCTTAATACGATTCACCTTATTGAGAAGCATACAAATAATTACTAATTTAATGCAAAGAAATCTCATAAATATTTAATAAAATTTTTTAGCCCCTTTGACAATATTTTGCACACGTAACGTTACACTTTTAGTAGCAACAATAAAATCAATGAAAACAACAATTTTATTGTCACCTGCATGACATATTTCTTCAAAGACTCCTCCTTATATTGCGAGCAAATTGTCATTACTTTACTCTGCTTGCATAGGAATAAACATTCCATTGCTAATCTTTTATTCATATATTTACATATTTCTTACAACATTGCATCATTACAACAAATACATGAATTGTTGTAATTGAAATTACATATATTAAAAAAGTAATAATAATAATGCTAATTTAAAATTTTGTTACAAATTTCTTGAACTAATTTTTAACGTAAGAACATGTATCTAATACTAAATATATTAAAAAAATAAATATTTAAACCAGCGACAGAAATGGAAAATATCGCGTAACTAATTTGCATAAAAAACATAAAGAAATCATTTAAACAACTAAATTCAATACTGCTTGTCTTTCATCATTCAATTTTTCAGTTCAGTTCACTTAACAATATCAATTTTAATTAACACAATTATAATTATTTTCAATCAACACAAAACACAAAATTACACATGGTTACACGCCTTTCAAGCAAATGTTTGCTAAAGACAGCTATTAAATTTATTAAGTGTTTTATTATTTATTTTAATTTATTTAGCTATTTGAATTACAAATAATAAAAAAACTCAAATGATTTAAATATATATAAAATGAAAATTATTTAAAAAATGTTGCCGCAACATTTTGAGAAAAATATTTTTATTTTCATTTTTTAACCCAAACAATAGCCTGGCAACATGACGGATATTAATTCAGCGTACAATGTTTTTGTTTTAAGCCTGTGTGAAGCCTGGTACTCTATTCGAATTTGTAGAAAATGTTTAGCAACATTTATTAATTTATAAAGAATTTTATTTGGAATATTTTTATGTTTTTATTGTTTTTAAGTATACTGTTTTAGAAAATTTAACAAAAGCCAGGTGATCAGCAGTTGCTTGAAAGATTCCGCATAATATAATGACCATTTGCTTCATTTCACAGCTTTGACACAATGTTGCCAGCAACATTTTATATGTTTTTTCCAAGGTAAAAACAGAGTAACATTTTTTCATGAGATTTAGATAATTTTTTTTTTAATATTTAGCATTCCGCATGCAAATAAAACGAACATAATACCAGGCTTTACTCTTGTTCGAATTTGTGGAAAATGTTGAGCAACATTTTTTTATTTTTTCACAATTTGACTCCTAAAATATTGTGTCTATATTGCAATTTAGAAAAATTTTCGATTTTATTGTTGTTAAGTATAAGGTTTACAGCAGGTGATCTGCTGTTGTTGAAAAAAATTCGTATGAAATAATGCCCATTTGCTTTGTTAAAATGTTGCCCACTTGCTTTGTTAAAATGTTGCCATCAACATTTCATGTTTTTCCAAAGAGTACTACTTCTGCAATATTTTTCAAATAAGTCTTTTATATATGTAATTTGAAGCATTCCAAATGAAAAACTCAACTGAATACCAGGCTTTACTCTGTTTGAATTTTTAGAAAATGTTTAGCAACATTTTTTTATTTCACATGTTTGACTTTGAATTTGACTCTTAAAATGTGGTGTCTATATCGAGAATTAGAAAAATTTTAAATCTTTATTGTTTTTAAGCATATCAGTTCATGGAAACGAAATACTGGGAACAGGATGTGGACGGCCCTTTGTGCGCACACTATGAGTACAGAAGTACCTTTGGTTGGAGATGGAGCTTCAAATCGTACATGGTTCATTAGATGTACACGTTGATGATCAGGCCTGTCACCACCAATAAAGCACTTGCCTATTAGAAAGTTGTCGACATTAAACTACCCTTCTCTCTTGCAGACAAGGTTGCAAAGTTAGCAAGTCTCGCGGCAACAGATGCAATGTTGTCAACTCCTCCGGCTATTCTGCGGACAATGTTGGATCTGATCCCCCTGATGCCTACATCAAATACATATGTGTCAGATCGACCCTAAGCTTCAGGGCGAATTAAGGCATAGTCGTCTTGTATATCAGGTAAAAAAGTGGACATTTCTTGGGGGAGCAGACTGATTACTAGGCTCATGATATGGACGACTTTTGCTGTCAAAATACCGAAAAGAAATGAGTGGATGGAAAATTCCTGAACTCGAGATATTTTGATATTTACGAACGGCTTTAAGATGGACGTGGGAAATGGAGCGGGATTTCTTCTGAGAATCTTGATCTTTCGATCTCACTCAAGTACCATATTCTAGACTGAAATATATGCTATATTTTTAGCGGAAAGAAGTATTAGGGAACTTAGAATGAAGTCGATGGCTGTTTGTTGTTTTTGAGGACAGTCTAGTAGCCATTAAGGCCCTTGGTTCGAACTTACTGCAGTCGAGATATATACAATCATTCACCGGCCCTACTTAGCGAACATCGTGTAAGAATAGTTTGCATTCCAGCGCATGAGGGTATTCCATTGGAAACGAGAGCAAGGAACGTTTCGAACCACAAGGTGGTAAATGAACAGGGAGACATCCAAATCCCTGGCCGAAATTTCCATTACGTTATGGGAGTCGTCGCTAAAAGAAATGGCTCTCAGGTAGTGTACAATAACCACTCGCTTATTATACAAATTTCTTTGGCCCTCAATCGACGGTTAAAGAAAGCACGAAGGCACTACTGGCCTTCTTGATATTACTCGATAATAGGCATAATAATGGGGATCTTTATGATAGGATGTATATCGTAGCTTAAGGGAATCTCCCGTGGTGAGAGCTGCAGATGCTGTCTGAAAGTAGTTAGCTCAACAACTTCTCTGCATGAATGTAGGCTTTTTCTTGTGCCAACGATTCTTTTAGGACCTGGAGGGGTTACTGCTTAATTCGAATTGAAAAAAGTATCATTCGAAGATTCTTTTAGGACCTGGAGGGGTTACTGCGTATTTCGAATTGAAAAAAAATCTCATTCGAATTTGTATGTCGTATGCATTGAGTTTCGAAAAGGTTTTCTTTCGAATCTAGTTACGCAGTACACCCCCCCCCCCCCCTGGACTGTCTGAGCGACGACTATGTTGATAGGTCTTGGTGCATCACAGTGGGCCTAAATGGCCTCCAAGTAAACTTACCTGCGTTCGGGCATTTTCTACATATTTGAACAGACTACCAATCAGGCTTTACACACAAACTTACATTGTGGAAGTGCTTCCTATTTAGAGGAATTTTTGTGGTTTTATAGAAAGTTGTTTGTAGTGAAAACTGTTGTAACTTTTCTGAGATTTTAATACACAATAAAATAATGAGAAATCTGTCAAATTTTTGGTGACTTTCGACATTTATCTTTTTATTTCCATTTTAAAAACTCATTAGAATTGTAAGAAAATAACATGTATTTTTGGTTCTTTATTTTTAAATTTATAACTCAATAAAAAGCTACTAAAATCCATAAACAACAAAATAAAGTTGACAGTTTTATAGTGAAACTATTAGATAAATCAATCTTTTATTTATTTATACTCGTATTGAAATGCTAAAATAAAGTGTCATTTGCACCAAACCCATATCAATAAAAACATAAAAAAAAAATGGAAAAATATAGAAATAGGAAACTGAAAAATCCATTTTCGAGACAATAAACATATGAGTAGCTAAACCATAAAAATTTTTAACCATTCGTCAATCAACACACACATATACAAACGTGACAACACACAGTTTACAAATAAAGTGATAGGGCAAAATATCATTTCCGTCAGATGAGTTTGTATGTTAAACATCTCCGTTACTCTCAACTTTAGCATGGACATTAATTGTAATTTGCTATTCTAAACATACTTGTATTAATATATTTTTACAATTTATTTCCAATTTCTTTAGAAGATTTTCTTGTATACAATTTTCCAAACAATTAAATACCAGCAAAGGAATCGAAGTTTCTATTTTTTTTTTCGATTAAATCGAAAATATTTCATGTCATTTTTTTATTTTTGTTGGCTCCTGTAGACACTGGTCTCTTTCACCAAGTGACCACAAAAGAATGATGGAAATAAATAAATTGTTCGAGAAGATAGAAAGAAAATCTGCATATTCATTCGGTAAATGACATTTTTTTAATAGATTTTAATTTCAAATTTATGTTATTTTTGTTCAACGAACAACGAAAGAGGAGTACGAGGGTGGAGAAATGAGTGTACAATTGTCAGAGGCGATTGATGTAAACACTCTACTTATTTGGCTGAAAAATTTTGTAGTGAGCAACAAAATTAAGGTAAAGCTTAGAATAAAAACTATATATGTGACCCTGTAAATAGAAAGGGACCTAAGGTTAAAGAAGTAAATTTAAAAACTTACAAGAGTCCCCTTTAAAGTCTACCCTTTTTTAATTTTTTAAACAAGTATATTAAATTATACACTGAAACACTTCGGGGTTCTGGGACCACTTAAATTTGATTTCTCACAAAATGTTACCTCAATTAAAAAAAAAAAAAATTAAAACCATTCACTGAAAGGCTTCAAAGTTTTCAAACGATTTTGAAAAATTTTAGGTTTTTTATACTCGACTTGCATGCAGAAAACCGAAATTATCGACACGACTTCGGCTTCGGATCTGGAAGCACACCCATTCGATTCTTCAGCAACTTCTAGACCTATTAAAAAATCAAGTCAGTCAACCTACTATTTGGCCCCTTTCTCTTTGTGCGGTCATATGTCTAATGCAATTTACCGTATCAAAAGTTTTTAAAATAATTCAACTAGTTACAAGCAAAAGAGTTTAACTAAATAAAATTATTATCAACATGTTGCTAAACTTTATTTTCAGTGTAAAAAAAAAAAATTTTTTTTAATAAAATAAAAAAAACGGTGTTAAAAAGAGTTAAAATTCTTTTAATGTTGCTTGAAATATGATGCCAAACATTTTTATCATTTATATTATCGACGAAATATTTTTATTTCAAGTGGATACAATGTTTTTAATAAAAACTTTTCGGCAACGTGTTGCTTCCAATTAATAATCGATTGACAAAGTATAGTTTGTTACTAGATTAGTATTCACTAAAAGCAAATGTTGGGAGAAAACAAATAAAAAATTAGCTTTCATTGCTAACCAAAGGTTGGCTGAAGCAACAACAAATGTAATTTAAAGTGTTCTTTCTTAAACCCAGTATTCTGTTTAGTTTTTTATGCGGAATGCTTTCAAACTACATACATAGAAAATTTGTATGAAGTCATGAAAAAATGTTGCAGAAGTAGTATTCTGTTTCTACTATGCAAAAACATTGAAATGTTTCTGGCAACATTTTATCAAAGCTGTGAAATAAGGCAGTATTTCATGGGAATTTTTTTAAACAACAGCTTTTGCTAACATTTGTAAAACAATAAGATTATCGTAAAATTCTTCCAAATCGCGAGATAGACACCACATTTCCTTTTTTGTCCTTGTGAATAATAAATGTTGCTCAATATTTTCCACATATTCGAACAGAGTACTAGGCTTAACAACCAATAGAGTTTTAATAAAAAAAGTATTATCAACATGTTGCGAAACTTGCATTTCAGTGTCAAAAAAAATTCTTTTTTTAATGAAATAAGATAAAACGATGTTAAAAATTTTTAAAATTAATGTTGCTTAAGTATGTTGCCAAACATTTTTATCACATATACTATCAACGAAATATTTTAGTTTCAAGTGGAATAAATGTAATTAAAAAATGCAACTGAAATACAATCTTTTTAATAAAAAATTCTCGGCAACATGTTACTTCTATTTAAAGATGCTAAATATTAAAGTAAAAGTATTAAGCAAGAGGGAAGCTTTAGGTAGTGGTTGACTTTACCTGAGTTTGGTTGGTTATACAACCAAACTCAGGTGAAGTCTAAAGCGTATACAACTTAACAATAAGCAAAGTTGAAGTACGAAGAATGCTGAAGCTGTCTAGAAAATTCATTCCATTCTACCAGTATCTAAAATTAATTTTTTCCCCTTTTTTATTTAATATTCACCCCTATCGCGAATATTTATTCCCATGAAAAAACTCCCAAAAATTCTATAGTGAATGATTTCTATCGTAAAATACAAGTAAATTTTTATTGGAATCATTCACGATAGTTTTTTCATGGGAACTTAATTTGTAATTTAAATTATTCTTTTTTTAAGCCCAGTATGCTGTTCATTTTTTTCATGTGGAATACTGTCAAATTACAAACATAAAAAATTTGTATGAAATAGTCATTAAAAAATGTTGCAGAAGTAGTAATCTGTTTTTACTGTGCAAAAACATTGAAATGTTTCTGGCAACATTTTATCAAAGCTGTGAACATTTGTAAAATAATATGGTATACTTAACAATAATAAAATCGCAAATCGTTAGATAGAGACCTCATTTTAATTGTTAAATTTGTCTTGTGAAATAATAAATGTTGCTAAAAAATTTTCAAAAATTCGAACAGAGTACTAGGCTTTAAGGAACAATTTCATTTATAGTTTTTTTTTATAATATTACATTTACCAAGAGAGAGAGAGAGAGACATCCCCCTAGTAACTTGGTAAACATCACATGTTCTTCCATACATCTGCCCATTTGTCCCTAATAAATAAAGCTTCTTTGTGTAATCAGGACACGAATGCTTTATGTCATTATGGAGGTTATCGAAAATACATAAGTGGAAGAATGAAAAAAAAAAAAAAAATAAAATCATATTATTTCCATTTGAGTCATCCGATTCTCTATTAGAACAAAAAAAAAACAACTAATAGAAATAAATACCTTTCTTTTGTTAAGATGATTTTAATTGAAATTTTATCAGCTTGGATTTCAATTTAGATCATTTACATACTACAAACACACATGCCCGCCCACATAGGCATAATCCTATGGTATAACAAAAATTAATTTAAGAACAAGTTTGCAGAAATAAAATCAATTTTTTTTTTTCGACAAGTTGAAAAAGCAAAAAGTTTTCTTCAACATTCTGTTATTATATTGTTGCAATGTCATTGTTTTAAATTATATTTCTTTTTTGGCTTTTTTCATTTATTTCTTTATTTTTATGCTTTTTCAGTTTTCTCTAATTTAATTGATAAAAAAATTATTTCTTTTAAAGTCTAGACATGTTTGAAGTGATTTATGCATAAAGAAATTAATATGAATAATTTTTGGGGGAAAAATTATAATGGAGACAAGTAAGTAACTTCAAACTTATTAGGTTTAATGAAGCGTAATATTATAAAAATAAATTAGGCTGGGGAAAATTTTAAATTAAAATTTAAAATTAAAAAAAAAAAAAAATAAACAAAGTGTAGAATGAACAAATGACATCGATGTAGAATAAACATCAAATTAGATTTAATTTTTAAGTTAGTTATTTTTAAGTCTCAATTTAGTTTTAAAGGATATTTCGATCAATATCATATGCTCTCATTTTCCTCCATTCAAAAATAGCGTAGAGTACTGGCACGAGCTCTAACTAAAGGATCTAACAGTACTACAAACACTACTCAAAGGCATGACGTAAACGGCGCACAGAGGGTTATTTTGCCAATCTAGCCGGACATTAGGGCAAAAAATAATTTTGAGAAATTTGTACGCAA
Source organism: Phasia obesa (assembly GCA_949628195.1). Taxonomy (NCBI): domain Eukaryota; kingdom Metazoa; phylum Arthropoda; class Insecta; order Diptera; family Tachinidae; genus Phasia; species Phasia obesa. Next base: position 152,413,388 of record OX451216.1, read on the forward strand.
ATCGACAGAAAACATAATTCTGCATCGCTTAGTGAATTTACGCTGCATCGCTTAGTGAAATTACGGCTCCCTACGTGCATGTGTCTAACGCACACTTGACTGATTTATTTCTATAAAGTTAAGATTTTTTTAAGAGACTGGGCAAATATTAGTCACAACTTGAAAAAGGTTCATATGACTTAGAAAAATGGGACACCAGAAGATTATGGACAAAATTGTCTTAATTTTTTAGTTTGAGCCAGTTTATTATAGTTCCGTTTTGTTTAGTGTACAGTTCAGTTCCTTTTCGAAATAAAATATATTTAAATGAAATATTATTTTGGATCTATTTATTAAAATTCCAAAACAGAATTTATTTAAACTTGTTTCCTCCCCAAAATAGCTGCACCACGTTACATAATTTTATACTTCATTAAAAAACATTTTAAACAAATGATGTACTTGACTTTGATTTTTTTTTTTTTCAAATATCTCTATTAACAACGTTTTCTGTTTTTAATTTAAACACAATTATTTTTCTTAATTATATTATTTTTTCCTACACGCTCAATTTTCATCTCTTAAGTGTTGCTAAACGTGTAAATCTCTTTTTTATATTTAAAATAGACACAACAACATTATCTTGCTATTGATATTATACCATCCAATTATTCTAATTACTTTTTGCTCAAAGTCGCAATACTAAATTGAAATTGCCACCACCAATCACTCCACCACCTCCATGTAAGTGCCAACAATTCAAGTCAGTCAGGTAGGAAAGAAAGAAACAAAATCTATACATATAATAAAACAGTAACTCATTTCCTGTCTGTCTATCATTCTGTCTGTGTTCGCATTACGTAAAAACTACTGGATGGATTTTAACAAAATTTTGTGAGGAGGTACCTTAGTATCCTGATTCGAATATAGGTTTTTCCCCGCAATTTTCCCGATTTAAAGATACTGCATACATCAAGGCATCTTTAACTTTTGAAAGCGGGATATTTTAAACACGGTCGCGCAACAGATGGCGCTGTTTTAAAGGGATGACAAAATATGAATTTAAAGCGGAATATTTTAAACACGGTTGTGTAACAGATGGCGCTGTTTTAAAATAATGACAAAATGTGAATTGAAAGCGGAATATTTTAAACACGGTTGCTTAACAGAGGGCGCTGTTGAAAATAATGACAAAATATGAATTGAAAGCGGGCTATTTTAAACACGGTCGCGCAACAGATGGCGCTGTTTTAAAATAATGAAAAAATGTGAATTGAAAGCGGAATATTTTAAACACGGTTGTGTAACAGATGGCGCTGTTTTAAAATAATGACAAAATATGAATTGAAAGCGGGCTATTTTAAACGTGGTCGCGCAACAGATGGCGCTGTTTTAAAATAATGAGAAAATATGAATTGAAAGCGGGATATTTTAAACACGGTTGCGCAACAGATGGCGCTGCTTTAAAATAATGAGAAAATATGAATTGAAAGCGGGATATTTTAAACACGGTCACGCAACAAATGTCGCTGTTTTAAAATAATGACAAAATATGAATTGAAAGCGGGCTATTTTAAATACAATTGCGCGACAGATGGCGCTGTTTTAAAGTAATGACAAAATATGAATTGAAAGCGGGATATTTTAAACACGGTTGTGTAACAGATGGCGCTGTTTTAAAATAATTACAAAATATGAATTGAAAGCGGGATATTTTAAACACGGTTGCGCAACAGATGGCGCTGTTTTAAAATAATGACAAAATATGAATTGAAAGCGGAATATTTTAAACACGGTTGTGTAACAGATGGCGCTGTTTTAAAATAATGACAAAATATGAATTGAAAGCGGGATATTTTAAACACGGTTGCGCAACAGATGGCGCTGCTTTAAAATAATGAGAAAATATGAATTGAAAACGGGATATTTTAAGCACGGTTGCTCAACAGATGGCGCTGTTTAAAAAAATGACAAAATAAGAATTACTTACTGCCAAATAGCCAATTGAATGAAATTTTTATTTGATTTGTATTTTTACTTTGTGGAATTGTTATTAAAATTTTTAAACACCTTTTACAGAGCTTTATAAAGCTTTTTTATTTATTATAATAATTTTTAGAATTTTAGAATTTTTTATAAACTTTAGAATTTTATCCAGGGATGAGTACCCTTATATAAAGTAAATACGTAAGAGTCTCTAAATTTGGTGTGGATTACTTTCAAAGCAAAATCGTACAAAATATTGTCAGAACGTACACAACATGTGTGGGCACAGCTAGTAGCAAATAAGTGGGTACAACAAACAATTTCATTTAACAATTGCTTTCTGTGTGTTTTTCCGCTTGTTTTTATTTATTTATTTTTTTTTTTTGTAATTCAGTTAATTTTAAATTAGTTTTTTTTCGCCTTTCTTAACAATACTATTATTTTATAGAGTTTTTCCCTCTGTCTCTCCCACATTCTTCGTTTTACTACTGCCTCTTCCGTAATAAAGGAAAATATGGGCTATAACCTCATTTAGCGAGTATTAGGTGGGTAAGGTGTGTTAAAAAGTAGTGTTAATTTCTAAATGACAAGCAATATTTATTGTAAAACATAAATTTGTTTTGTAGAAATAAAGAAAATGGGTTTTGTGAAAATATTTGAAATAAATCAGTCGAGTGTGAGTTAGGCCTACACAATCGTACGATTTAATCAACCAAAAATCTGACAGAATTCTGTCCTACTTTAAAAATCGTTTAAAGATGGCGTTGTAGATGCCACACTATCATACAAAACAAGTTTTTGCAACTCTGATCGCATGGAAAAAAATATTTTATGAATTTTTTCAAAAGATTATCAAATCGTACGACTTGTAAAAAAGTGTGTCACACACGTACATTTCTAAGCCACACTATCATACTTTTTAAGCACACATGCATTTTTTGACAGATCGTACGACTGAGTAGGATAGTGAATCATGGCCTTTAGACTCACACACTTGGGGTTCTGTGCTATATTCAATATACAACTTTAAAGATTTTAATTTTTTTTTACTAATTTTATGGGACCCCTTTAATTTTTATTAATAAATTTTTTTTTTATTTTAATTTTATGTTGTTATTATTCACTGTTATAAATTTTAAGTGTCTGATTGTTACGTCACAATCACAATATATGAGAATATTCTTTAAGTTTTAATTATATATTGTTAATATAGCGATCATTGTACTAAAAACTCTGTCTAGAACGATAGTAAACTAAGATCGTCAAAATCTCGACTTCTAGTGAACATCGCATCTATTGAAACACCCTTTAATTTTATTATTTTTTCCCACATCTATACATATAATAAAACAGTAACTCATATCTTGTCTGTCTGTCTGTCTTTCTGTCTGTCTTTCTGTCTGTCTTTCTGTCTGTGTTCGCATCACGTTAAAACTACTACATGAATTTTAATAAAATTTTGTGAAGAGGTACCTTATTATCCTGATTCCTATATAGGATACATTTTTCCGTAAAAATATTTTATATCCATGGGGAAATGGAGAAAGGCAGTGAAAGTACGCAGACATCTTTTATTTTTGAAAGCGAGATATTTTAAAACAATTGTGCAACAGATGGCGCTGTTTGAAATATTGACAAAATATGAATTGAAAGCAGTGTATTTTAAATACGGTTGCGCAACAGATGGAGTTGTTTTAAAAAAATTACAGAAGATGAATTACTTACTACCGAATGGCCAATTGAAAAAAATTTGTATTTGATTTGTATTTTTACTTCGTGAATTACATTAAAATAATTAAAAAAATTTAATGTTAAAATATTTTAAACCCCTTTTACAGAGCCTGACAATAATTTTAGAATTTTAGAATTTTATCCAGGGATTTTTTACCAAATACGTCCCTATCGAACCACCATTTAATTTTTATTAATTGTTATTCTAGCGGCCATAGTAATACAGGTACGATAATAATTTCTAAAGTCATACTATGAGGTTAACAAAAGAATTTCATATACGTGAAATTCACGTCACTATCAAGACACCCTTTATTTTCTGGTTATAATTAATCTACCTGGTTATTTAGCGAATTTAGTTTTAAATATTCAATATTAAATTTAAGTATTATCTGCCTATGGAGGATCAAAAAATAAGGTCATATATAAGAAAATCACTGCACTATAGGAAGACCCTTTAACATTTATTATTTGTTGTTAAAGCGGCCATACTAAGGAAATTTTTATGATAGTTTCAGCAGTCATACTACTATGGTTCAAAGATAAGGTTATATAAGTAAATTTTATGGCACTATCGGGACACCCTTTAATTTTAGCTTTATTTTTTACACTTTTCAATAGAGCGTATATAGTTTTAAATACTTAATTTAAAGTGTCTGCCTCTTATGGATCAAAAAATACTTAACTTTCGGAACACCCTTTAATATTAAATTCAAAAAACTTTCTGTGATTTCAATTTCAAAAATTTCAACTCTTACTACCATGGTTAATTGTAGGGGCACCCTTTAATTTTGAGTTTTTATATCTTCGTTAATATAGCGCTCAAAGTTTTACTTTTTCTGTTAATTTGAAGTGTCTGGCAATTACGGTTTAAAAAATAAGTTAAAAAAAATCGTGAAATACACGTCACCTTCGGAATACCTTTTAAATTTTGGTATACATATTTTGTTATAGCGGCCATAGTAATGAACTAGCTGCGGAAATTTCAAGAGTCATACTATTATGGTTAAAAAATAAGGTTATATATGTAAATTTTACGTCACTATCAGGACACCCTTTACTTTTAAGTTATATTTTTTTCTTATTCAATATAGGAAATATGGTTTGAAATACTTATTTTCAAGTGTCTGCCTCTTATGATTCAAAAAATAAGGCCATGTTGTTGAAAATCACTTCACTATCGGAACACCCTTTAATTTTTAATATATTTTTGTATAGCGGCCATCGTAATACAACTAGTAAAAATTTCAAGATTCTTTCTTTTACGGTTTAAAAGTTATATGAATAACATGCCACAATCGGGTCACCCTTTAATTTTAATTTTTTTTATACACTTTAATATTTAATATTAATACAAATTTTGTGAAAATTTCAAGAGTCTATATATTACGGTTTAAATATTAAGTCATATACATGAATATCAAGTCACTCTTGGGTCACCCTTTAATTTTTATTTTTATACACTTTCATCTAGCGAATATGTTTTTTTTTTTTAATTTTCTAGTGAGACCTTCTTTTTAATTTTTGTAGCCTTATAATTTACACATCCTTTTAACAACCCCTTTCTATGCAACAATATTGTTATGTGTTATACGATAAGTGTAATAGCGCGGTAATGGCAAATGGCAACATTAATTACAACAACAACCTACAACAACTGCGCCTCCATTCAGTCATTTTAGCCATTCAATTCAGTTAGTTTTATTAAAAAAAAATTGCCATAGATAAGTAGAAACACTGGGAGTAAAATCGACTTAAGGGTTTTGATTGCGCTCAAGGCATTACAGCTGTTGTTGCTGCCTGTAGTCGTCATTATCATTATCATGATCATCATCATCATAATCATCAATTTAAACGCCGCTTTGTATTTGAAAAAAGCTTTTTAACAATTTTTTTGTGCTACAAGTTTTAAAATCGCTTTTCTAAATGCCGTTTATAATGGCAAACAAGTTGTATTCTGAAGCAAAACGTTAAATTGACCCTAAATGTTGGCAATTTACAAGGTGGTGGTAATAGTAATGATATTAAACTCAATTGGCTAAGGTTAGTTGAGTGCAAATATATCAAACAACAACAACAACAACAACTGCAATAAAAACAGAAGGAATAAAATCAAAAAGAAAACATAAAATAAAACTTCTGTAGTAAATTATAACGACAAGTGTTGATGAACAGAAGGAAAAGAAAGGAAAAAAATTATAGAAATAAAATACTAAAATTCTGCATAAATGTTTAATGGATTTATGTCTCTATGGAACGGAGATAGTAAAAAGTAAGTGAGTGAAAGTGTCAAAACTAAATTACGGCAACGAGTAATTAAATTAGGAAATTGTTAACAGTTGGTAAAGTTTAATGTGTGCATGTCATATACGAACAGTTGGTACTAATGGTACTATGACAAATAACTACTCTCAAGGATTTTTGTAGACAGAAATAAAAAAAAAAACAATAAAATGAATAAATAAATAAATGAAAAATTAAAAATTAAAATGATATTACAATTTTTATTTCAGTTTAATTTAATTAAAGTGCTATTAAACAAATTCCTAGTGATAAATACTGTGACTGCACAAATCACTTCGACATTTAACATTCACATACAATTTATTACACAATATTTAAAACTTTTGTTAACCGAATGAGAATTATAGAAGTCAACTTTCAAATTGAAAGGTTTTTGTGGCCAATAGAGTATTTGAAGGTATCATTAATTAAAAAAAAAAACAATATTTCATTGATTGAATAAAAAATTCTCAAAAATTCAAAATTTGATTTTAGTATCACCAAATATTTAATTTCACCAAAATGCGCAATTAGCTCAAATAAACGAAAAAACACATTTTATTAAAAAATCAGAAGAGAAAAAAATAATAAAAAAAAACCTTTAAAAAATCCAAATTTCAACAAAAAGTTCACAGTATCACCAAAAATTTAATTTCAACAAAATGAATAATCTTATCAATAAAAAAAAAAACAAAATTTCATTATAAATCATAATTTAGCAAAAGAATAGAAAAAATGAAAAAATAAAATATTTCATTAACCAAATGAGAATTATAGAAGAAATTCAAATTAAACGATTTTTTTGTGGCCAGTGGAGTATTTAAAGAATTTATCAGAAATTTATTTAAACAAAAAGAAAAATACAACATTTCACTAAATTTTTAAATAATTTTTAAAGATTCGAAATTTGGCTACAATATCACCAAAAGTGGAATTTCACCAATATATTTACTTATTTTAATAAAACACCAATTTCATTAAAAAATCATGATTTGGCAACAAAAAAAAAGGAGTGTCTTTGAAAAATCCAAATTCAACCAAAAAGTTAACATTATCACCAAAAATTTAAATTTTTCAAAATGCTTAATTTTATCAATAAAAAACGAAACTTTTAGAAAATCATTATTTTACAAAAGAATAGAGCAAATAATAAAATAAAATATTTCATTAACCAAATAAGAATTATAGAAGTAGATTTTTAAATTAAACGATTAATTTTTTGCCGGCCAATTGAAGTTTTAATTATAAATAGATTTAAACAAAAAAACAATATTTCACTTAAATAAATAATTCTCAAAATTTCTAAATTTTTCTACAGTATCACCAAAAATAAAATTTCATTAAAATATTAATTTTTTTCCACAAAAAACAAATATCATTAAAAAATCAGGATATACCAACAGAAAAGGAAAAAAAAAACATCACTGAAAAGGAAAAATTAAAATTTCACCAAAAAGTTCACATTATCACCAAAAATTTTATTTTAATAAAATGCTTAAAAGTGTTGTCGGTTCAAAAGTGACGTAGATGTTGCTGACAGAAAAAAAAAAATGTTTGAAAAGTTCTCAAAAAATCGAAATTTTTCTACAGCATCACCAGAAATAGAATTACACCAAAATGCTAACATTTTTAAATAAATCGAAAAAGCATATTCTCTTAAAATCCATTATTTGACAAAAGAATATAAAAAATGGCAGAAAAACGAAATTGTTTCAAATTGAAATTTTACCGAAAATTTTACAATATCACCAAAAAATGGAATTTGTTCAAAATTTTATTTTAAATAAAAAAAAAAAATCAATTAAAAAGTCACTGTTTGGAAAAAGAAATTCCTTTAAAAATCAAAATATCATCAAAAAATTTTAAAGTATCACCACAAATTAAATTTAACCGAAATGCTTAATAAAACGAAATTTCATTGAAAAATGTTAAAAATCGCAAATAATAAAAAATTTGTATAACTGAAAATTCACTAAAATTTATTTTTTTTAAACTTAAATTTATATTTAATTATTTATTATATAATTAAATGTTTATAAACAGCAGGGAATTCACTATCGTGTTGTATTGTTAGAATATTTTAAAATTTTATAAAAGCTGCAGAATGTTTCAATATGTTTTACACACAAAAACACTAAAATAATAAAATCAATAATAGCGATATTCAGTGTTCGATGCAAGTGGTCTTGCAAAAGTGCAAGTGCATAATATCAATCCAACAACAAAATGCCTATTGTTGCACCCTTCACCACAGGTGGAAAGGTATACATGTATAGAAGTTTTTCAGTCGGAGTGAGGTATAAATATCTGGATCCTTATACATAGAGAAATTGCTAAACGCTGTCTGTCTGTCCATCTGTGTTCGGGTTGAAATTAACTTTGCCACGGCACCAGAAGAGATACCGAAAATTTAAGCCCACTAATCTGCCAGGCTTAGTGTCAGAAATTTCGTTTATGCTATTCTGCAACATCAGACCATTTTATTCCAGGCTGTGGGCAAAAAATCATGCCCACCTATACTTTTTCACGTTTTTATTTTTACGGTTGTAATAATTTTTTTTCCTTTTTTTGTTAAATAAATATTAGCCCGCTACCAGTAGATCGCATGATGTGCTTACAGATCTCGGGGGATCAATAACCTCTTGCGATTCTGTTCGTTTTTATGATTTGATTTAGAAAACAATACACATTGAGGTAGCCGATAGACACACAGGTAGTCGATAGACCAGTGGGAACCAGGAGCAGTCAATAGCGACATTGTGGGGTTAATATGACCCCCAATGTGCTTTAGTCTGACCATTCTAACGCATAATAGATTGCAGGAAGATCCTAATTTTTACAAAAATAATTTCTGTAAAATATTTACAAAAAATTTTCGATAAAATTTTTAGCAAAATTTTTACAAAAATTTTTGAATAAAATTTTTACGAAAAATTTTCGATAAAATCTTTAGAAAAAATTTCGTAAAAATTTTTACAAATAATTTTCAGTAAAATTTTTAAAGAAAATTTTTGATAAAATTTTTACAAAAAAAAATTATGTATAAAATTTAGAAAAAAAAATTGTATAAAATTTTTACAAAAAATTTACAATAAAATTTTTACAAACAATTTACATTAAAATTTTTACAAAAAATTTTCAATAAAATTTGTACAAAAAATTTTCAATAAAATTTTTATAAAAAATTTTAATAAAATTTTTATAAAAAATTTTGATAAAATTTTTACAAAAAAATTTTCTATAAAATTTTACAACACATTTTCGATAAAATTTTTACAAAAAATGTTCGATAAAATTTTAACAAAAAATTTGCGATAAAGTTTTTACAAAAAATTTTCGATAAAATTTTACAAAAATTTCGTTACAATTTTGTAAAAAATTCTCGCTAAAATTTTAACAAAAATTTTCGATAAAATTTTTACAAAACATTTTTGACAAAAAAAAATTATGTATATCTTTATGTTATATTTGTAATAATAAAGTTGAAAATCATAGAAGTAAAAACCGAATGTATATTGTTGTGAAATTGGGAAACATAACAGACTAAGGGAATATTTAACATTACCATGGTGTAGGGTATATAAGATTCCGAAGCACTTTTACTTCTTTTTTGGTAAATTTGAATGATATAACGCATTTGCACTATCGCAAGGCATCAAGAAAATACCGCTAATGTTGTTGCAAATAATTTTTCATGGGTGGAAGCACCCTAGGTTCGATTATTTGGAGAGGACGTTGGAGAGGAGCAAGTTTTAAAATTAAGTGGCTTCAACTCCTCTCCAGACAATTCTCATGGAAAAATAGAGGAAAAAACATCATGGTAAAAAGTCAGGCAGGCGCCGCCCCTGAGAAAAAGTAGGAATTAAAGATTATCAAAGTTTCCCACCACTACACCAAATACAAAAAGGGCGTTGTTTCCAGACAACAACAGATGGCTGCACCCTTATCGTAGGACCGGCTACAGCAGATCAATCATTTACTTAGCTGAAACAACAATCGATGAACGAAACTGACACAAGATAAAAGTAACAGTAAACTGAATCTTACGGCAACGTAAAAACAACTGGGACGACATGTAAGATGTTGAAACTTAATAATATTCCCTAAGTTTCAATATTATTGTTGTTCAACCGTCTTCAGAGAAGATGGACGTTTATTAATTCGTCTGTACTTTTTATATAAAAAAGTTAGGAATTAATGGGTGTCTTTTATTTACAATAGTCATTACTTTTTATTTGAAAGTATATAAGACATATGACTTTACGACACGTTGTGAATAGCCCTAGTATATGTAAGAAGAGATAAACAAAAATACAAAAATAAAAAATCTCTGTTATTTATACTTTTTTAATCCTACACTCTTCTTTAATGCGAAACGTTTTCAGTTTTACAAACACTTGTCTTGTATTTCATTAAAAAAGAATTATTTTTTATTAATGATAAACATTTCTGCATAATTGATAAATAAATACAATCAATTAATAAGTAGTTATATTTTTATTTCGCTCTTAATGAAACAAAGCAACAATTATGATTAAAAATAAAAATAATAAAGTTATCAAGAGAAATAATCAAGTTCAGTTCATAAAAGATTTAATACTGTTAAGTACAAAAAAAATGTTTTATGTACGAGGGTAGTTTATAAAGATTTGTTATGTGACTATAACGTAAGCACAAACACTGCCCTTGGCTATATTTTGAGAGATTAAAAATTTGATGCTATAAATTTTTAAATTTTAATATTTCCAAGACACTTATTCTTTCACAAGAATTATACGAGTCTTTTAACACTAGATCAAGAAAGTAACAGATATGTTCTTAGTATTGCTGTTATTTTTCGTTAGTTCTCGTAGACGTTAACATCATTAGCAATGAAACACCAATAGCGAGATGTCTAGTATGAAATCCGCGTTTTATTATTTTTTGTTTTGCAGAGAAAATAAAAGCACTCGTTGAAAACCAATTAAATGTAATTAATTGACTTTAGCTGCAAACGAAAATATACTATACAGAGAAAATGCAGAACCAAAAAATAAAATTTAATTTTTTAACTCTGTTGACTTGGATCCATAAATTTTATAAAAACAGTTGTTGCCAATTGTTGCAATATTAAAATTATTTTTTTCTTGAGCTTAACACAACACAGATGTATGCTGAAGAGGATTGGAAAATATTGTTAATGTAGGGGCTGCTTAGTGGGGTCGTTTAAAAGTACCAGAATTACGAAAGATTGTACCTCAGCGCGTCAAGCGGTGTGTGTGCATGTATTAAATCAAAAAAGCATGGCATCAACGCTTTGCAAATGGAAAACGAAATTTTAATTTTGACAGCTTGGTATGTAGTAAAGTTGGCTGCAAAACAAAACTGTCATTGTTGCAATTAATTGTCTTAAGTTATCTTCAGGTCTATTTAGCGATTTTATCTTTAATCATTGGGTTTTATTTAAATAGATAAGTAAACATTGCCACCGATGCTACTGCCTCAGAGATTGTTTTAGAGATTATAATGTCTACATCCAGCGAGCTCCATATGGACCTTGACGACATGTACTTTTAGCAGAGCGGTGGTTCAAACCACAGCGAACAGCAGAGTCGACATTTTACGTGGACGATTTGAGTTTTGTTGTATCTCCATAATGATTTTATCCAGCAATACCTTTTTTGTGAGATATGTTTACGGTAGTCGCAGGTCTACTTAAAGTAAGTGATAGTTCTGTTTTATTTGAGTTCTAGTTCTGCTCTAGATCAGTTATAGTTCAGTTCTAGTTTGGTGCTAGTTCAGTTCTTGTTCAGTTTTAGTTCAGTTCTAGCTTAGTTGTAGTTCTAGTTCAGTTCTAGTTTAGTTCAGTTCTAGTTCAATTGTAGTTCAGTTCTTGTTCAGTTCTAGTTCAGTTCAAGTCAGTTCTAGTTCAGATCTAGTTCAGTTCCAGTTCAGTTATAGTTCAGCTCTAGGTCAGTTCTAGTTCAGTTCTAGTTTAGTGCTAGTTCAGTTTTAGTTCAGTTTTAGTTCTAGTTCAATTCTAGTTCACTTCTAGTTCAGTTGTAGTTCAGTTCTAGTTCACTTCTTGTTCAATTATTGTTCAGTTGTAGTTCAGTTCTAGTTCAGTTCTAGTTCAGTTTTATTTCAGTTCTAGTTCAGTTCTAGTTTAGTTCTAGTTCAGTTCTAGTTCAGTTCTAGTTCAGTTCTAGTTCAGTTCTAGTTCAGTTCTAGTTCAATTCTTGTTCAATTCTTATTCAGTTGTAGTTCAATTCTAGTTCAGTTTTATTTCAGTTATAGTTCAGTTCTAGTTCTGTTCTAGTTCAGTTCTAGTTCAGTTCTAGTTCAGTTCTAGTTCAGTTCTAGTTCGGTTTTAGTTCAGTTCTAGTTCAGTTCTTGTTCAGTTCTCGTTCAGTTCTAGTTCAGTTCTAGTTCAGTTCTCGTTCAGTTCTAGTTCAGTTCTAGTTCAGTTCTAGTTCAGTTCTAGTTCAGTTCTAGTTCAGTTCTACTTCAGTTCTACTTCATTCTAGTTCAGTTCTAGTTCAGTTCTTGTTTAGTTCTAGTTCAGTTCTAGTTCAGTTCTAGTTCAGTTCTAGTTCAGTTCTAGTTCAGTTCTAGTTCAGTTCTAGTTCAGTTCTAGTTCAGTTCTAGTTCAGTTCTAGTTCAGTTCTAGTTCAGTTCTAGTTCAGTTCTAGTTCAGTTCTAGTTCAGTTCTAGTTCAGTTCTAGTTCAGTTTTAGTTCAGTTCTAGTTTAGTTCTAGTTCAGTTCTAGTTCAGTTCTAGTTCAGTTCTAGTTCAGTTCTAGTTCAGTTCTAGTTCAGTTCTAGTTCAGTTCTAGTTCAGTTCTAGTTCAGTTCTAGTTCAGTTCTAGTTCAGTTCTAGTTCAGTTCTAGTTCAGTTCTAGTTCAGTTCTAGTTCAGTTCTAGTTCAGTTCTAGTTCAGTTCTAGTTCAGTTCTAGTTCAGTTCTAGTTCAGTTCTAGTTCAGTTCTAGTTCAGTTCTAGTTCAGTTCTAGTTCAGTTCTAGTTCAGTTCTAGTTCAGTTCTAGTTCAGTTCTAGTTCAGTTCTAGTTCAGTTCTAGTTCAATTATAGTTCAGTTCAGTTCTGGTTCAGCACCAATTCAGTCTTCTTCAGTCTTAGAACAGTTTTATTTTAGTTACAGCTTGGTTCTAGTCCAGCCACCAACATTTTTACAAATATTTAGAATTTCGTTCGAGTCAAAGAAACCGTAGATGCCCAGTTTAGTATGGTTTCATCATGAAAAAGTACCAATATTTTTAAATCCTGCATGTTACTTTTGTACTTTGCCTAAAAAAAAATAATTTCATTTATTTTATAATTCAATTTTTTTTATATATTTTTAATATTAAATTTAAACAAAAATGTCCAACAGCAACATTACGGAAACCATTGAAAATGTGCAACAATATTGGCTGCATGTTGTAGTAGTGTGACAGTTGAAACAATTGAAAAATGTTGTAAAGGCTTAACAATACAAATACAACAATATTTATTTGTTGTTCTTTTAGTTGTTTTAGTTCTTTTCGTAAAAGAATAAAAGGACCTAGAAAAAATTATATGGTCCGGCATACAGGACAAAAAATCCCACACAAACACTTACACACAAAGCCAAAGCCAAAGCCTAGCCAACCAACAACAACAGCAAAGCATGACAAACTGTAAATAAAATAGGCAGCACTACGACTGCAAAACTGAAACGGGGTAAAAGCAAAAAAAAACAAAAAATAAAAATGAAATCGGAGTACAAAAACCAATTGCGGACGCGGTTGTAGGCCATTAAAAGTGCTTGTTGTTGAGTCTTTGCCACATGGGGTTTTATAAAATTTCATAAACGAACTTACATACTCTCGCACACACACTTAAGCACAAATACGTACTTTAACACACACATACACACATATATGCATACAACGTTACAATAATAATACTACGCACCGGAAGTGACCACGACGACAGTCATTTGTAAATAGTAGACGTAGTAGTAGTTGTTGTTTGCAAAATGAAACGACGATCGGATAGTCGGACGGGTAGTGCAATAGCGGACGGATGGGTAGACAAATAAAACAACTGTATGTAAATTGAAGCAACCAACATCACACAAATAAACAAACGTACACATACAGCCACAAAAAACGGACATGATAACAACACCGCCTTTAACAACAATACACAAGAGACGGCAATAAAATTTAAGCAAAACAGTGGGACAATTGGTTTTAAAACTTGTCTGATTAAATAAAAGTTGGATTATAGGAAAAACATTATTCGAGCTCGAGGTCAAATTGTAGTGTAAAAACTAAAGCTCTGTATAGACGGTTGTCAGATCTTACAATATTGTCAGAAAAATATACAGAAAACGTCTAAGAATCGTGTGAACTTACTATTGTTCTCTGGCAATATAGTCGGAAAAAGCCTTGTCAGACTTCAAACTAACAATAATAATGCCAGATATCTGACAATCGTGTGTCAGCACAATGTTAGGTCTGACAATTTTGTAAGATCTGATAACCGTCTGTACAGAGCTTAAGTCTTTATTGCCAGTATTTCGCTACAACATTGAGTAGCATCATTAGGGCTATGACTACAATTTGACCTCGTGATCGTAGAATCTTTTTTCTTACTTAATTGGTAAAACAATTTAAGATCATTATTCATTGCTTTTAAAGATTTAATAATAAATAAATTCACTTGTCCATACTTTTATTGTTGAATTCTGGCCGCGTTTGGCTTTTAAAACTTTGAAATTGAGACACAGGTTCCATTTTTCAATGGTTATCAGATCTGGGAACTCAGATTATCGTTTGTTCTCAGTTTGATTTTTTATTTTTTCTTGCTCTGATTAACGTGAGAACAAAGCTTGAAAATAGTGTAAATTATTTTCCGATAACCAATGTTTTGCGTGAATTTTCGAGTGAAGCCAACACACGTTTGATTCTAAAATAAAATTTTGGTGGTGGCGTTATATATTTTCAAGACATTTGATAGTGTTTAGCACCAAGCACATATGTTAGAAGTTATTTCTTTTGGTATAGATGACGACTCACGATTTATATTGAGCTTTCTGACTATACAGTTTTTATTGATTTTATCAAAAGACCTTAAGATTAATGCAGGGTGGAGTCCTTTCTCCCACTCTCTTCTTATTTTTTTAAATGACTTTCTTTGTTAAACTTCCAATCCTATTTTTATACCCTTAGCCACAGGTGGAAAGGGTATATATATATTCAATATTCACTTCTGGATCCTTATAAATAGAGAAGTTGATTAAGCGATGTCTGTATGTCCGTCTATCCGAGTTGGTGTTAAAAAGTCATTAGTCAAGGCACCAGACGAGGTTTAGAAAATTTAAGCCCACCAATCTGCCAGGTATAGTTTTGACAATTTTTGGATTGCAATTTAGCAATATCAGACCATCATCCCGTTGGAGGCTGCGGGCAAAAAACCACGCCCACCTATATGCTTTTAAGATGTGTTCATATGAAAAAAATTTTTTTTAAAGGATTTTTTTTTGCTTTAGTTTGACTATTTTAAAACCATATAGATCTCAGGAAGGTCCTAATTTAAAAAAAAGTAATAAAAATTTAAAAAAAAAAATTAAAAAAGTTTAAAAAAAAAAAATTTTCAAAAAATGCTTACAAAAAATTTAAAAAAAGTTTTACTAAAAATTTTCAAAAAATTTTCAAAAAAATTTTACTAAAAATTTTCCAAAAAAAAAAAATTAAAAAAAATTGTTTAACTAATTTGCAAACACATTTTTAAAGAATCATAACATAACACAATATCTAGCAACACTATGGTGAAGGGTATATGAGATTCGCCGTGGCCGAATATAGCACTCTTATTATTTTATTTCTATGGTTAAATAAAGAAATAAAAAATTTTCCTAAAAAGAGCAGGCCAAGCCGGTCTATCTTATGATATTCTCTGAAGGCAATTATAGGCACAGGGTAGACTTTATTTCTGATAAAACTTAAAGTGTAGTTAATCGAACGTAATTTAATGTAACATACGTAACTTAATGTAACATACGAATTTTTTTTAAAGTTTCAGTATTTATTCAGAAGTACCGTAAGGACCCAAGATTTTCTTTCATCCGCTCTATATCTTGATTTTCTAAATGCCTTGGTAAAACTTCCAATCCTATCTCTTACTTTCCAGACAGTAGAGTTTGCCAATCGTATTCATTTAGGCTAAGGAGTAATTGGGCCCATGCGAAAAAATTTCATTGATGTTCTTAAATCCGAACGGACATTTTTTCAATACTACTCGTGTTGAAAAATTGTACTCTTTAAAAAAGCAATATTTTACATGATTTATTTGCTAGCCCACCCCACTGTAAACCTTATGATTTCTTCTTTTTTTTTTGTCAACTGAAAAGCATTATTTTTTCTGTTTTTTATTTGGGCTGTTGTTGTAAAGCATAAAACATACAACCAACAACAAAACTTTTAACTAAAGCCATTTTTAGGTTAAACCTGGCCACGACTACGACTTCCATCGGTCTGCCTCTCTGCTTATAAAACCTGTAAATTTAAATAACAAAAGTTTTTTTTCTTCATTATTATTATTTTGTTTTCCTGCCCAATACCCCACTTGAATACAATTAAATAAAATTGAAGTCCTCTTCGTTGTTGTTGTTGTTGTTTTTGTTATAACACAAACATTAAAATACTATAGTTTAATACACTCGAAACATGTTTGGGCTTATTAAAATTACACAGAAAAACTATAACAACAACAATAAAAATAAGGAAATAACATTGAGATAAATGAATATAAACAATTTTTGAACAAAAAACAAATACAAAAACAAAAATAATAATTTTATGTTTAAAAAACAAGAAATGTTGCCAGCAAATTAAAAATAAAAATAAAGAAATAATTTGTTAAAACTGCAACAAACAATTAAGGATAAATAAAGTTAAAATTTAAAATGTTTTAAAAGAAATGACAATAATAAGTTGCAGTAAAAAAATTTGATGTAAAGTGTCAGTTGAGTAACAGGATAGGATGGGAAATGTATGTATTATTCACCGCGACAATAGTTTTAGCTTAACCAAATTTTCAGATCTGGTTAGGTTATTCAATTCTAGCTAAAAGGTAGTTCAGCTTTTGTTTAGGTTAGATCTTTACACCACCAGCACAGTTTTGCTTCTGTTATAATTCAGTTCTAGCTTGTACTCAATTATAGTTCAGTTTATTTTTTTTTTATCAACTCTATCTAATTCGGTCGGGGTTAAGTTCTAAGTAACTTATAGTTAGGTTAAGTTTAAATGCTGGTTAGCTTAGCAGGGGTGGTTCTAGTACTATACTTAGGTACATATTAGTCCATTGTGATTCCCTTATAGTTTCTCCGAAAGAACTCCCATCAACCAATATTTGTTGAATCGTTCATTTCTCCAACGTAGCTATTGGCTTTACAAACTCGGACGATGATAAAAAACGTGCTATCCATTTTCTAGATCTAGAAGTTGTTATTGCAAATTTTTTACTTAGGAACATTTAAAAAAATTGTTTATGTAGTTCTTCTTTATATAGTCTCTTTGTATATAGCAATTATATAAATAAATGTTGCAATGAAGTTCAGCAATAAATGTTTCTAGAGCTATGCAGCATCTAAAGAGAAGCTTTCATGGAATTGATTGATTTTAAACAAATGTTTCAAAGATTTTAAGTAGTTGCCAAAATGCGGAAATTATGATGATTGTCATGACTTTGTTGTTGTAAGTATGGAACTGCAGTATTTTAATTGGTTTTAATCGACAAAGGTAACCACTCAACTTTCATTATTTTTGAAGCATTGCTCTAAAATTGAATTTTTATGTTCTTTCGTTTGTTTAATGCTTCGTGTTTACTTTTGCTTAACTGTCAGTTATTAACTTGTTTATTTAGGATTTCTCGATCATCAAAAATTATTTTAAAACATGTTGCCTGTTCTTAGCCACATTTAAGGAATAGTTTGCGGGTTTAATATTAAAAAAGATATTGTTGCAAAAAGGTTAAGCAGTTGCAGAATGTTACAATGCTTACAAAAAATGTTGCTAAGGAAAA
Source organism: Phasia obesa (assembly GCA_949628195.1). Classification (NCBI taxonomy): domain Eukaryota; kingdom Metazoa; phylum Arthropoda; class Insecta; order Diptera; family Tachinidae; genus Phasia; species Phasia obesa. Next base: position 152,431,414 of record OX451216.1, read on the forward strand.
ATAATGATAAGAAAAAATGTCGCTAAGAAATAAATTTTGCTAAGAAAAAAAAAAATATTGCTGGATTAAGAAAACTGCTTACATAAAATTTATGGATTAAGCCTGGTACTCGGTTTGAAATTGTGCAAAATGTTTAGCAACATTTATTACCTCACTTAAAAATTTCACATTTAAAATGTGGTGGATATGTCGCGTTTTGGAAGAATTTCACGTTTTTATTTTTTTTTAAATATGCCAAATTTTTGTACAAATGGCCCAAAAATTTGAGCCTACGTTCTTGAAGAGCCGGGCAGTCGCAGAGAAGGTGTTGAACTGATTCCTCTTCTTCCTCATTCATATAACTTCTGCAGCACCCTCCACGAGAGATTCCCATCCGCTCCGACATACGTCCAATCATACAGTGTACCGTTATAACACCTACCAGAAGTGCTAACGAGCTTTTCTCGAGGGTAAGTAGTGCCTTTGTCCTTTTTTTTTTTTTTTGTCAATTGAGGGTCAAAGAATTCTAGACAATCTACAAGTGGTTAATGTAGACCACCTGCGAGCCATTTCCTTTAGCGACCATTCTCCTAGTGCGTTAGATATTTCGGCCAATGGGATATTGATTTCTCCTTGGGCAACCGTCACATCCAGTTGCTTTATTTCACAGCTTTAATAAAATGTTGCCAGACACATTTCATATGTTTCTCTACAATAGAAGCAAGAGTACTACTTCAGTAACATTTTTTCATGATTTTTTTCATACATATTTTTTTGAATGTAATAGTTTGACAGCATTCGGCATGAAAAACTGAAAATCTTGAAAAAATTAAATTATCTGAGCAAAATGTTGCAAAGTAAAAAATTATTCAAGAAAAATAAATGTTGCTTAACGTTAGCAACTCCTGAAAAGTTTTAGAAAAGAAAATCTAGGATTTCAGCAGTTGTTAAACATTATATCAAAATACAAAATTTTAGCAAAGTAGAAAATTGTTGCTTAATCTTTAGTATTGCAAATTCTCGTCCCCTCTTGATTTATTAACAAATATAAATAAAAATATAGGCGAGAGTAATATTTTATTAGCAACATGTTGCTAATTGTATTTCTGACATTTTTCGTATTATTAATTTATTTTTTTATTAATTTAGTTAGACAGTATTTATGAACAGAATACAGGCTTTAAAACAAATATTGACAGAAAATCTAGGAAGATTTTCTATTTTAAACTAAGCAACATTTATGAAATTGTTTGATATTAAAATAATTTTATTGACAAGTTTGGATGTTGCTAAAGCTTATTAATGTTAATAATGTTTTAAAATGTCTTAGAAAATATTATAAAAAAGTTTAACAATTAATCCTAGTACTCTGTTCAAATTTGTGAAAAATGTTGAGCAACATTTACTACTTTTTATCTTTTTTATCTTTTAAAATATGGTGTCTATCTCGCGATTTAGAAGGATTTTACGATTTTATAGCTTTTAAATATACCACATTGTTTTACAAAATTTTCCACAAAATATTAGCTTTGTCTCACAGCTTTGATAAAATGTTGCCAGAAAAATTTCCATGTTTTTCCACAGTAAAAACGGACTTTTTCATACAAATTTTTTATGTATGTAGTTTGACAGCATTCCGCATCAAAAACTGAACAGAATACTGGGCTTCACAAAAAAAAAACTTTAAAGAAACTTAAGATTAAAAACTAAAGTTTATGATTTACAAAATGTTTCAAAATATCTGTGATAGTTTGTAATACAAAGTTTAATGAAAAAATGTTGCAAATAAATTTAAAAATGTATTACTTTCTTTTTGCTACAGCTCTGCAACATTTAGATAGTTATTTGTGGGTACTTGATTGTTGCGAAGATTTTTTTCTATCTTCAAATGCCAAAATGCGAAAATGTTGAAATTATCTTTGCAACAAAAACATTTTTTTTGAAAATCCTCAAAATTATTACTTTGAAAACTGCTTAAAGAAAACTGGAGAATCCCTAATTAATATGTCTTAAGTAAAAATAATAAACCTTTAATTTTTTTGTGAGGACTCCCTAGTACTATTGGATATACATAAATAAATTTGGTTTTAATGTACTTTTTAAAAATTTCCTATATTTTATTTTGTCTCTTGAGAGATTTGTTGCAATCTGTCTTTCAATTTTTCATATCTTCTTCCATAAATTTTCTTATTAGTTTTAACTTACTCCATAAATCACCAGAGCCTTTATATTTTATTTAATGTCTATAAGAAAATTCTAGATGCTGTTTATATAGTTTTTTTAGGCGATTAAAATATTGTCTATTTTTTTTTATTCTCTGCTTCTCTTGTTTCCCGTTTGTATGCTCAGTATATTTTATTATCAGTTTTTTTTTGTGCCGTTGCTATCAGAGTCTATTAAATGCTTTTATTGCAACATGTCGCCGTGATATTTTATGATATTTTCGCTTTAGCTAGTTTCATTTGCAACAATGTTTTTTTTACTCTTTCTATTTTGTTGGCATTGTTACTCGTATTTTTGCTTTTGTTTTATTTTTTAAAAAGTGAACTTTTACAGCTGCAACAAATGCTGGTGAAAATTTGCCATATTTGCATAAAAATGGTTTACAAATGAAATAAATTCGAAATATTTTTTTTTTTTTGTTGTTTTTAAATCCAAATTAAATTCTAAGAATATAAAGCAACGACGACAGTCATAAAATAAAGTCACTCATACTAAAATAAGTAACTCGAAACTCATACATTTTCTATGAGCCTGTGAGTTATATTTGTGTCTCTGTAGTCAAATGTTGCACAAGTTACTTCTCACACTTGCAGGCACATATACACACACACACACACACACACAAATTTTTGTGCACATATTTATTTCGTTTAAATGTAAGAGTAGTTTTTCTTTAGATTTTTAAAAGCAATTTTTTTCGTCAGTATCTTTTGTCACCAATTTTCCATTTTATTTGTTTTATATTCATTGGCGCATAAAATTCATTCATGGAAATCCTCCTGCGACAGCTTTAAGGTCTACAATTTAATTGATTTCTTTTTGTTCATACATTTTACGTTGCTGCCTTGGCTTTGCGAAAGGTAGACAATAAAACAGCTGTGTGAATTAAAAACACACATCACAGCTTGGCTTATAATAGAAAAAAATTCACCTTTGAAGTTTAGGCTATGAAATGAAAATAAGAATAAAATTCAAATTCAAATTCAATTTGAAATTGAAATTATCTTTATTAACATAATGTGTCATTTTCTATATTTTTTCTTTTGGGGTCATACACTCATACATACATACATACATGCATATGTTTATGTAAGTATTTGTGCGTTTCCGTTTCCTTTCCGTGTCTTTCCTCTAACAAAATTTTAATTTCAAATATTCTAATTTCATACTTATGAATTCAATTGCATAATGTTGCCTACCTGCTTGCCTAGCTGCCTTTTTTCTTATGCAAATTTTTCCCACATTTTTTTTTCTTCTTTCTATTAGCGCAAATAATTCATTTTCTTTCATTTACCCTCCTTTCTATTTAGCTTCGTTTCATATTTTCTTTTATTATTCAAGTTGTTGTCGTTGTTGTTGTTGCTGGGCTAAAGCTTAATATATGCATCGCTAACATGCAAACTGTTATGTGTCAAAAATACAACGTTAAACATTTAATTAATGCCAAAATTTTTTTTAACTGCTTTATAGTTTGTTTAACTTTTAAATGTATGATTTGCGTGCTTTTACACATCATTTATGTTTTTATTATATGGGGGTGGGGGGACGTGTTGTATATGGTGTAGTTCAATTCATCAAGAAAAACCTATTAAGGAAGTTTAATTGTAGCATTCAAATGTAAATTTTAAGAGAAAATAAAAGAACAAACACGATGTATATTTGACCAAAAAAAATATATAAATGTGTATGAATTAAGCAGTTGCTTCTACTGCAACATGTTGCTGAACAAAATTATAGTTTATAAAAACCGAAATCCTTTTTATTTTTCAAATTACTCTGTTTTTGTGGAATATGTTGAGCAATACTGATTATTTTACTTGGAGAAACTAACATTTCTAATGTGGTGTGTCTATCTTGCAATTTGAAAAAACTTTACGTTATTGCTTTAGAGTATTGTTTTATATTGTTAACAAAATGTTTTATAAATATTAACAAAAGCTGGGTAATCAGCATGATATTTCCGCATGAAATAATATACATTTGCATTAATTTTTAGCTTTAATTAAAATGTTGCAAGACACATTTTATATGTCTTTACACAATACAAACATAGTACTACTACTGCAACATTTTTTCATAATTTTTTTTCATACACATTTTTTATGTATGGGGTAGTTTGGCAGCATTCCGCTTGAAAAACTAAACTAAAAATTTGAAAAAAAAAATTAATTATCTGAGCAAAATGTTGCAAAGAAAAAATGTTTCAAGGAAGAAACATGTTTCTTAACGTTAGCAACTCCCGAAAAGCTTCAGAAAAGGTTTTAAAAGAATTTCAGCAGTTGTTAAACATTACATTAAAACAGAAAATTGTAGTAGTAAGCAAAAAATTGTTGTTTAAGCTTTCGACTTGCATATAATCGTAACATTTTGGTTAATTAACAAATATAAATTAATATAGACGAGAGTGATATTTCATTATCAACATATTGCGGAATATATTGTATTTTTAACAGTAAAGCATTTTGTTTCTCAAAATTATAAAACAACTAAAACAAATGTTGCTAAAAGAAAAATGTTGCTAAAGCAAAAAACTTACAAATTGTTGGTACGTACCAACATTATTGCGGATTATTCATAAAACAACTAAAACAAATGTTGCTAATGGAGAAATGTTGCAAGTGCAATGAAACATTTACAAGTTGTTGGTACGACATTAATGCATTTTGTTTCTCAAAACAATAAAACAACTAAAACAAATGTTGCTAACGCAATAAAACATTTAAAAATTGTTTGTACTTCCCGTCATTAACCAACTTTAAATAAAATTTGCCAAAGAATTTCAGCAGCTGCTAGAACTTAAAATGAAATTAAAAAATAATTTTAAAGAAAAAATGTTGCACGAGATTACAAACATTTAAAATGTTTGCAGATATGTATATGAAAGTTATTGAAAGAAAAATAAAAAACAATTTAACAGTTGCCAAAACTTATAATCAAATAAAAAAAGTTTTACTAAAAAACATGTTGCTTTATTTTCATTACCAAAAAAACCCCTTTTTTGCAATAAAGTTAAACTGCACTTGAAACAATTTTACCGCAAAAAAAATTGTGATGGAGTTAAGCAACATCTAAAAAAAGTTTCAAGTACTTTTTTGGTGATAAAAAATATGATTAGCTCTTAGAGGTTATAAAAAAAATTCAAAATTTGTTGCTAGCAACAAAGTTAGAACTGCTGAGCTGCTAAGCTCTTGCCACATTTAAAAAAGTTGATAACAGAGTTTAAACAAACTAAATTAAGCCTGTTTACCTGATCCTGAAGTTTATACGCAAACTAAAAAATATATATTTTAAAAAGGTAGCTGTTGCTAGAGCTAAACAACAAACCCTATAGTTCTTCACCAATCAAAAAAAAAAAAAAAAAATAAATAAATAAATAATTACAGATTTTTCTTTTGGTAGAGCCTACCAACATTTAAAGAACTCATACCAGGTACCTGATCAATATAAAAAAATGTTTTTAAGCATTTTTGAAGTTGATAATTAAAATGTTTCTAGGATGAAAAAGGTTGCGTTTTATAAAAAAGTGTGATAGAGCTCAGCAATATCTAAAATAATGTCTCTAAAATTTTGTTGATACAAATATGGGATGATAAAGTTTAGCACAAAATTCATAAAAAATTTTAAATTTGTTGCTAATTTGCTTATTGCCAAAGCTTACACTAAAATTAAAAAAATGTATTTGGAAAGTAGAGCTAAGCAACAAGCCTGATAGTTCTTCACCAATAAAAAAAAAAAATTTAACTAATTACAGAATTTTCATTTGATAGAGCTTACCAACATTTAAAAAATTCTTAAACCAATCCCCAATATCAAACAAATGCTTTTAATATTTTTGTAGTTGATAATGTTGCTAGATAGAAAAAGTTTGCTAGAGTAAGCAACATCTAATAGAATATCTCACGAACTTTGTTGATGTGAAAAAAATGTGATGATAAAGTTTAGCACACAATTAATACAAAATTCAAAAATTGTTGCCAGTAAAAAAGATAGAGTGCTGCTAAATCTAGCAACATTTAAAAAAATTGATAAAAATTTTAACGAAAAAAATAAATTGTGATGAAGCTAAGCAGCATCTAAAAAAATGTTTCAAGTATTTTATTGGTGACAAAAAAAAATATATAAAAATTTCTAAATTTTTGGCTAGCAAAAAAGTTAGAGCTGCTATGATCTTGCAGCATTTAAAAAACGTATGCATTTAAAGAATTATTGGCAGGTACTTGAACAATATAAAAAAAATATTTTAATGCATTTTTGAAGTTGATAATTTAAATGTTGCTATTAAGGAAAACGTTGCAAGAGTTTTATTACAAAAAAGAGTGATATAGTTAAGTAAAATCTAATAGAATGTCTCAAGAACTTTGTTGATGTAAAAAATTAGATGATTAATATATAATTCAAAATTTGTTGCCAGTAAAAAGTTAGCTCTAGCAACATTTAAAAAAGTTGATATCACGCTTTAAGCCTAGTACTCTGTTCGAATTTGTGAAAAATGTTGAGCAACATTTATTATTTCACAAGGAAAATTTGACATTTAAAATGTGGTGTCTATCTCGCGATTTAAAATAATTTTACGATTTTATTGTTTTTAAGTATACCACATTGTTTTAGAAATGTGAACAAAAGCCAAGCGATCAGCTGTTGTTTGAAAAATTCCACATGAAATAATGCCCCTTTGCTTTATTTCACAGCTTTGATAAAATGTTGCTAGAAACATTTCAATGTTTTTCCACAGCAAAAGCAGAGTACTACTTCTGCAACATTTTTTCATGACTTTTTCATAGAAATTTTGTATGTATGGAATTTGACAGCATTCCGCATGAAAAACTGAACAGAGTACCAGGCTTAAAACAAAAAAATTAAACCCGTTTACTAAAGTTTATACGCAAGTGAAAAAAGTATTCTTAAAGAAAATAAATGTTGCTAGAGCTTAGCAACAAGCCCGATAGTTCTTGAATATTATTAAAATATTTTACAAATTACAGTTTTTTGGCAGATCTTACCAACATTTGACTAACTCTTGACAGGTACCATATTTCTAAACATCTTTAAAGTTGATTAATAAAATGTTGCTAGGAAGAATAATGTTGCTAGAGTTCTGTTTTCATAATCTTGCTTCTAAACTTGTGTTTAGCTGCTAAGCATTACTGTTTTAACATTAATGCGATTTCACTGCATTTTTAAACATTTTCCTAGCAAAATTTGTTATCCAAGCTTAATTTTATTACTAACTAATATTATGTAAACGCTTATATGGAAAAAAATAATGCAGTTTTTATTGCAGATTTTTCATTTAATTATTTTCATTTATTCCAAGTTTTTCTTTTTATAAATACACCAAATTTCCACATCTGTTTTCGACCTCGTTAACCATTTAATTTTTTTTTTTTAAGTTTGCATTTACTTTTAATCTTTTATTTATTATCACTTAAAAACCAATATGCTGTAAAAGAGTTTCCATTATATTTTGTTCATCACTGAATTATTTAAATGCAACTATTTTTGTTTTTTTTTTCTCATTTTATATTTTTAGTGCGTGATCATTGCCATCGTCAACGTAGTGAAGGTGTAGATGTAAAAGCTCGCCGTAAACTGATTATTGCCAGTTGTTTGTGTTTGCTCTTCATGATATGCGAAATTGTGGGTAAGTTTTAACGAATTCGTTTCCCCATTGTGTTTGCACACAACAAATAAAGAATATTAAGTAGATGAAAATGGAAAAAATATATTTTAATTTAAAAAAAATCCATCTGCGGTTGATTAAGAAAAGCCACATTCATACACGTAAAATAAAACAGTGAACACATTTTAATGGAATTGAAATGAGTAGAAAATTACTTGAAACTTCTGTTGTTATTTTCTATGTTTTTTAACTTAAAAAAAAACGGATATTAAATGTTTTGAATAGAAAAAAAGTTTAAAGTTATTGAAATAATATAATTTGTGCTTTTGTAAATATTTTAAAGACTTTTATGTTGTAAGCTACGTTATTGCGTAAATGTTGTAAAACAAAAGTAAATTTTTTTCATAATGTAGTAGTATAGTCAGAAAATAACCATAGTATAGTTATAGACTAGTCATAGCATAGCCATAGTCTAGTTATGGTGTAGCAATAATGTATCCTAATCCATCCATATACTGTAGTCTTAGTGTACTCATAGTGTGGTGATAGTAAACTCATAGTATAGTGATAGTGTAGTCTGAGTGTATTCTTAACGTACGCATAGTATACTCATAGCGTATTCATAGCCTATTGCTAGTGTGACTATAGTATAGTTAAAACGTTGGAATATTGTGTAGTCGTAATAAGATCATATTATAGTTAAAGTCATACTGGCAGTCATAATGTTAAAATATTGTCATAGTCTTCTCATGGTCTGGTCTTGTTAAGATCATAGCGCAGGCATAGTCGAAGCATCGCTCTGTCATAATCTAGTTATTATTAAGTCGTATTTTGATCATTATCATAGTGTAATCTAGTCATAGCCTTTCTATTAAACAATCATAGTATAAGCTAGCTATATCCTGGTGAGTTCACTAGTCACACTCATAGTTTAGTGTCAATTTAGCCATTCATAGTCTTGTAATAGTATATTTATAGTATAGTCTAGGCATAGTCAAAGTCCAGTAACTTCCTAGGTATGACTACCATAACCTAGTTATAGTATAGTCTAGTTATGATCTAATCACAGTATAGTCTAATCATAGTCATGCTAAATTATCTCCGATCTAGTCATTGGCATTATACAAAATAGAATGGAAAAATTTTAGTCATATTCTAGCCAAATTCACAATAAGTTTCTGTAGAATTCTAGTTATAGTTTAGCCATAGCCTAGCCATATTCTAACCGTAGTCTAGCCATTGTCTAGCCATATTCTAACCGTAGTCTAGCCATTGTCTAGCCATATTCTAACCGTAGATTAGCCATTGTCAAGCCATAGTCTAACCATAGTCTAGCCACAGTCTAGCCATAGTCTAACCATAGTCTAGCCATAGTCTAGCCATAGTCTAGCCATAGTCTAGCCATAGTCTAGCCACAGTCTAGCCATAGTCTAGCCATAGTCTAGCCACAGTCTAGCCATAGTCTAACCATAGTCTAACCATAGTCTAGCCACAGTCTAGCCATAATCTAGCCATAGTCTAAACATAGTCTAGCCATAGTTTAGCCATAGTCTAGCCATAGTCTAGCCATAGTTTAGCCATATTCTAGCCATAGTCTAGCCATAGTCTAGCCATAGTCTAGCCATAGTCTAGCCATAGTCTAGCCATAGTCTAGCCATAGTCTAGCCATAGTCTAGCCATAGTCTAGCCATAGTCTAGCCATAGTCTAGCCATAGTCTAGCCATAGTCTAGTCATAGTCTAGTCATAGTCTAGTCATAATCTAGCCATAGTCTAAACATAGTCTAGCCATAGTTTAGCCATAGTCTAGCCATAGTCTAGCCATAGTTTAGCCATAGTCTAGCCATAGTCTTGCCATAGTCTAGCCATAGTCTGGCCATAGTCTAGCCACAGTCTAGCCATAGTCTAGCCATATTCTAGCCATAGTCTAGCCATAGTCTAGCCATAGTCTAGCCATAGTCTAGCCATAGTCTAGCCATAGTCTAGCCATAGTCTAGCCATAGTCTTGCCATAGTCTTGCCATAGTCTAGTCATAGTCTACTTAAAGTGTAGGCATAGTCAAAGTGTGGTCATAGTCTATTGATAGTCAAATTATGTTCTAGTCGTAGCCTAAACAAGTTATTGCCTGGAAATTATAGTAGTCGTAGTCCAGTCGTTATATAATACCAATTTGGTGTTAGTCAATTAATATTCTGATCATAGTCTAGTAATTTTTATTCTAGACATAGTTATTATTAAAGCTTAGTGTACTAGTCGTAGTCTGGTTATAGTCTTGTCATATCATAATGGAGTATTAGTTCCGAGTAGAGGTGCTTAGAATTTTCTAACCTAGAGTCTAGTCATAGTGGAAGTATATTATATTGTCATAGTCAACTCTTAGCGTAATAAAAGATGGCAGTAGTCTAGTAATAGTTGATAGTCATAAAGTAGCCATATTTTTGCCATTAATTATAAGAAAAATTTCTAAAAATTTTAAATGCGTTTTTTAATTTAATTTATTGTTATTTTTTTTATTTTATTTTATTGTAAATAAATGAATTTTTATTTTACTGGTTTTTAAATATTAAAAAGACACTTCAAACATTTTGATAATTTTTCAATTTAAATCTTAAGTTCAAACCTTATATACTGACAACTATTAAACATTGCAGAATAGTCTTACTGCCCACATGCCTTTCATTTCTGATTGTTTTTCCAAATTGAAAAGGTTATTTTCTTCTGGTTACAAATCCATTTTTTACCTTTTTGCTTTAACAACTCGAAAGTGATAAAACATACAACTCCACCTTTTTAATGTTTTTTGTTACCAATCAAAGCAATTGATTTCGATATTTGCAAGAAGAAAAAAGAAATAAAACGAATTGAAACGAAAATTTCAAACTTCTACAGTCGACAATTTGAAACATTTGAAATCTCTTTATTTCTATCCACAACAATTGGAAATGTTTCATGTCGTTTTTCATGTGTCACAAATATTGAATGTGTGTGGGTGAGGGGGTGTGTGTGTATGTATTAACTTTTGTTTTCTTTCTCTTGTAAACAGGTGGTATTTTATCCAATAGTTTGGCCATTGCAACAGATGCTGCTCATTTGTTAACGGATTTTGCCAGTTTTATGATTTCATTATTTGCCATTTGGATTGCTGGTCGACCTTCAACTCAACGGTAAGTTTCAAATATTTTTTTTAATATTTTTTCCAATTCCTTTTTGCCTGAATAACACAACTGCTTTGGATTGTACTTACATTTTGTAACACAACCCAAAAGAGATGTAAAATGTTATTTGTACCTTTTTTAATCATTCGTTTTTAGGGGTATTTTCTTCTTAATGTTTGATAATTTAATTTAATGACAAATTTGTACGAAATTCATTTGTGCAAATATTTTTTCCCTTTTTTATTTGCAGATAGAATTTTTGTTAGTTGTCTTGATTTGTTGCAATCGTTTGCTAGACTTGAAATTTAAACAGGGGCGTTAAGTGTCCAACGATTGTTTAAAAAAAGAAACTGATTTAAAAATAGGGGGAGTAAAGAGCTTTATTTGACGTTATTTGATTTTTTGCGTATTGAACTTATTCTAAAACAGCATGAAAATAAAAAATACTTCAAAATAACACATCAAAAAAAACTTCACAAAGAATTAAACGAGATTATTGTAAAATTAGGTCAAGGGTTATTGTTAGCACAACTCCCAAAATCTCCATAATTTATTTTATTTATATTAAGTTGGCATCATTTTTTTAGTACAAATTGACATGTAATAACCTGGCAATATCATTTAAATGTACATTTTTTATTTAACGAAGCGTGTAATTGCCAAGTCAAGTTCTGGCGCCTTCGCCATTTTCTGTCTAAACTTTGCGAGGTGACCTAGCACTTATTGAGCTAAGAATTTTTTATTTTGTACATAATTCCCGGTAATTTTCAAACCAAAAAGTATGTACTTATTAGTATTAATATAATTATATATCCTAATGAATTGTTATATTTTATTAAGGAATTTTAATATAAACACATTTGCATCTTAATCAAGTGTTTTATTTGCATTTGCGTTTTATTCAAAATCCATTGGAAATTACTGGCTCGGCCTTTTGCCTTTTCAACATTTTAAAATTCTTTTTGCGATTCATCCGTTTTGTCTGGATCAACCCCTATCTTCAAGACGACTAGCCAATCTCGCAGTAAGTAAAAAATGTCTTTGCAAAACTTAAGTGGTCAACAGCAAATTGAACAATACACTCACGAGTGTTCAGTTTGTCGTAATCCCCCTGACGAAAATATGTCGACTTGCGCCCAATGCCACAACGTATTCCATCAACACTGTGGTAAAGTCGTGGATGACATGATTTTCAAATGTCTTTCATGTTCATCCATAAGGCCAAGTTCTCCTACACTTAGTACTACTAGCCGACGTTCAAATCGTTCTCGTCGGTCGCAGTCACAGAAAATTGATTTGCAGCTTCAAAAGTTAGAGGAAGAACGAAAACTAAATCAAGATTACCTAAATAAAAAATACCAACTTCTTGAGGAAGCTGAGTCACTTGCTGATGTTTCGTCCCAAAAATCTCAAACTATAAATAATTGGCTTGCCTCTACAGAGTCTGTGTCTCAACAACATACCCTAATTAAAGTTGTAAGTAACAATTCAAACTTACCAACAACTAGTTTGCCAAATCAAGCTAATAACATTGCGCAGAATTCATTAAATATTGGTGCGTCTCAAGCAGAACAACCTACAACAACATATAACGGCTCTACAGTAGCACCACAAAACCACGTTACGTTTGTCCCAACAATGGTAAATAATGCTGCCAAGAATTCGTCCCTACCTATATATGCAGTACCCAACTGTACAGCGAACATTCCCACCTTTAGTGGATTTCAACGAATGCAGTCCTCAATACCAGCGACGACAAATAATAATCCCAATCATGGACTTACCTTTTGCGCTTTAAATAACACACAACATTTTTCAATTCCACAAGAATTTATTTCACGGCAACCAATTTCATCCACATCACATTTCAATTCTAATACACCAATAAATCCATCATACTTACCTACTAATTTTCCCCCTCCGCACAGCCTTTTACAAGCAAATATTTCCTCGCGACAATCGCTGCCAAAAGATCTCCCAACCTTTTCCGGCGAACCTGAAGAATGGCCCATATTTTTCTCTACCTATGAGTGGTCCACTGCCTCCTGCGCCTTCACCAACGAAGAGAATCTAATCCGTCTTCAAAAGGCCTTAAAGGGAGAAGCACTACAAAGCGTAAGACATATGCTCATCCACCCCTCAAACGTGCCTCACGTCATGCATGTCCTCTACTTGTTGTTTGGACAACCTGAAAAGATAATAAATACAATTAAAAATAAAATACAAACTACGCCAAAAGTTGACGAAAATAATTTAAAAACACTTACCTCCATGGCCGTACAAGTTCGTAGTTTGATATCCACTATCACTGCCAGTGACTTACTTGATGAACTTAATAATTCATCAATTCTTTACGATTTGATACAAAAGCTTCCAACTTTGTATCAAATGCAATGGGCAACTCATAAAATGCAGCTGATTAACCAAAACAAAAAAGCAAATCTCCACGAATTTGACAAATGGTTTTTTAACATTGGTATAACAGCTAGCAGTATAACAGTTGACCAGAGCGCTAAAGATCAAAACAAAGAAAAAATAAATAAACTACCAACAACAAACAAGAAAGCTTTTTTACATTCTCATAATCAACGTGTGTGTGTGGTATGTAACAATAACAATTGCAAAGCGATAGCTAACTGTTCAAAATACCAATCACTTGATAGAGGGGAGAAGTGGAGTATTGTAAGAAAAAATAATTTATGCAAAATCTGTTTAGTCAAACACAGTGGCGATTGCAATAAAAAGAAGAAGTGTGGGGAAGAGAGGTGCGAATTTTTCCATCATCCTTCATTACATCGTTATTTTAAACATGATAGTAATAAAGTTGAAAACAATCAATCCAAACGTGAGGAAGAAAAGGTTATCATAAACAATACACATAGTGAAGAATTAAAAGAAGTTTTATTTAAAATAATTCCAATTAAAATTTATGGAAAAAATAAAACAATTAATACGTTTGCCTTCATTGATGAAGGATCGTCTATCAGTTTAATGGACGAATCTCTTGCGAAAGATTTAGAAGTTGATGGTGTTGCAAATCCCTTGTGTTTGCGGTGGACGGGAGGTATGGAGCGAAACGAAGAAAATTCAAGAAGAATAAAAATTTATATTTCAGGTGGAAATAACAAGCGGGTAACTATTAATGTTTCTACAGTTGAATCACTAAATTTGCCTGTACAATCGATGAACTACGAGAAATTATCTCAACAATATCGCCACTTGCGAAACCTTCCAATCGAAAGTTATGAGAATGCAGTACCACAAATATTAATTGGTTTGAATCATTTTGACCTTGGTGTTTCAAATAAGACTCGAGAGGGATTAACACAAGAACCCATTGCTGTTCGAACAAAATTGGGATGGCTGGTTTATGGATCTGTCGGGGAGGATAAAACAAGTAAGAATTTTAATTTTCAAATATGTAATTGTACAACCACTGTTGAAGAATTAGATCAGTTGGTTAGAAATTTTTATTCGCTAGAAAACATGATAGGAAAAAGTATGATAGAGGCAAAATCTCCTCTGCAGTCTAATAATGATAAGAGGGCATTAGAGTTATTGAATAAATTTACGAAACAAAAGCCTAGTGGGCATTATGAAGTTCCACTATTATGGAAATTCGACATAATAGAAATGCCACCTAGTTATGAAATGGCCTTGAAAAGGTTAATTTGTTTAGAAAGGAAACTAAAATTGAACCAAGATCTCCTTATCATTTTCAAACAAACGATATCCAAATATCTTTCTAAAGGCTATATACGTAAATTGAGTTCTCATGAAATTGATTGTGTTGATAAAAAGGTTTGGTACCTTCCCATTTTTGCGGTATTTAATAAAAACAAACCCGGTAAATCCCGAGTTGTATGGGATGCGGCTGCTAAATCGAATGGCGTGTCTTTAAATTCTTACTTACTGAAGGGACCTGATTATTTAGCCTCTTTGCCATCAATTCTTTTTAAATTTCGGGAAAAATCTGTAGCTGTCTGTGGAGACATCGAAGAGATGTTCCACCAGGTGCACATCCGACCTGAGGATCGTAACGTACAACGATTTCTTTGGCGTGAATGTGAGCAGAATAGATCCCCCGATATATACGTAATGGATGTAATGATTTTCGGTGCATCGTGCGCTCCTAGCCTTTCTCAATATGTAAAAAATTTAAATGCTACCAAATTCGAAAATGAGTTCCCCAGGGCTGCTAAAGCAATAAAAGAAAATCACTACGTTGACGATTTTCTTGATTCTGTTGACAATTCAGAAGAAGCATCAAAACTTATTTCTGATGTTTGCTATATTCATCGCCAGGCTGGTTTTAATATTAGAAATTGGATTTCTAATGATGAAATAGCATTAAAAGCTACGCCTCCAGCTAAAGAAGTTGGCGCGAAATGCCTAAA
Source organism: Phasia obesa (assembly GCA_949628195.1). Classification (NCBI taxonomy): domain Eukaryota; kingdom Metazoa; phylum Arthropoda; class Insecta; order Diptera; family Tachinidae; genus Phasia; species Phasia obesa. The sequence goes on from OX451216.1 coordinate 152,446,786, forward strand.
TATAAAAGAAGAACAAAAAATTGAAAAGGTTTTAGGCATTTTTTGGGAACATCAAGAAGATGTTATAACATTTAAAATATCGCCATGGCTATTACAAAGTGAGTTATTTTCCGGTACAAAAATTCCAACAAAACGAGAAATGTTAAGAATAGTTATGTCCATATATGACCCCCTTGGTCTAATTGGACATATTATAATGTATGTCAAGATTCTGCTGCAAGATGTATGGCGATCGAAGATAGATTGGGATGATCAGATTCCCCTTGAATTATTTAATAAATGGTCTAAATGGCTTAGCATTTTGCCTGATATTGCCAATATAAAAATCAAACGTTGTTATTTAAAATCTTTTCAAAATTATAACGACGTTGAAGTACAATTACATACGTTTGTAGATGCAAGCATAGATGGGTATGCATCAGTATGTTACCTCAGGTTGAAGAAAGACGACAGCATAGTGTGCTCAATAGTTGGTGCAAAAACTAGGGTAGCTCCTATGAAGATTACTTCTGTACCCCGGTTGGAGCTTATGGCTGCCCTAATAGGAGCTCGGTTTGCTAAATATATAACAGAAAACCATAGCATTAAAATTTCAAGAAAACTTTATTGGACCGACTCAAAAACGGTATTGAGCTGGATTAATTCAGACCACCGTAAATACAACCAATTTATAGCCTTTCGGATCACCGAAATTTTAGAGTTATCATCAATTAACGAATGGAGATGGATTCCAAGTAAGCAGAATGTTGCAGATGATGCTACAAAATGGTCAAAAATTCCCATAATCACCAACTCTTCTCGGTGGCTACAAGGACCTGAGTTTTTAAGCCACTCTGAAAATGGATGGCCACAAACATATACTCCACTAGAGCCAACACAAGAAGAATGTGTCAAGCATTTACTAAAAATTACAAATTTTGACATGATTTTTAACGTTTTCATATTTCAAAATGGCCGCGTCTGCTACGTACAGCAGCTTATGTTTTAAGATTTATTAATAATTGCCATTTTGATAAAAAGGAACGAAAAGAGCTTACCCAAGAAGAATTAAAAAGGGCAGAAACAATTTTATTCATGCAGGCCCAACACGAAAAATATTGCCATGAAATTTCTTTACTAAAGTCTAATTTGTCGATACCCAATACCAGCAATATTTATAAGAAGAATCCATATTTGGAAAATGGAATACTACGAGTCTACGGCAGAATCGATAATGCAGAGATCCCGTTTGAACAAAAGCGTCCAGTTATATTGCCAAGAAAAAGCTACATGACTAAATTGATTTTATTAAATTATCACGAGAAGTTTCATCACATGAACCATGAGACTGCAGTCAATGAAATTAGACAAAAATTCTCTATTTCAAAACTTCGGACAACATTCAAGTCAGTAGTTCGGAATTGCCAAATGTGCAAAATTAAAAAGGCGCTACCTCAAAATCCACAAATGGCTGTGTTACCTCGAGCGCGTGTTGCTTCATATGTAGCTCCTTTTACATATACCGGAATAGACTTCTTTGGCCACATTTTAGTTACGGTAAATCGTCATAAAGAAAAGCGTTATGGAGTCCTATTTACATGCTTGTCCATTAGAGCAGTGCACATTGAACTTGCACATTCGCTGACCACATCATCATGTATACTTGCTATTCGCAACTTTATGGCCAGAAGGGGAATTCCACATGAATTCTATAGCGATAATGGAACCAATTTCGTTGGTGCAGAAAGAGAGCTGCGTGAGGCCTTAGCAGAAGTTGATCGAGACGAACTCGTCAAAACGTTTACTACAACTACAACAAAATGGAATTTTAATCCTCCGGCTTCGCCCCACATGGGTGGTGCATGGGAGCGTCTAGTACGCTCTATAAAAACAATTTTATATCAAATAATGCCTTTAAGGTCGCTAAACGATGAGCTTTTGTACAGTATGCTGCTAGAAATAGAAAACATTATTAATTCCAGGCCCCTAGCCTATGTTCCTGTGGATGCAGAAGCTGGTGAGGCTTTAACACCAAATCACTTCCTAGTGGGCAGTTCATCAGGGTTGAAACCTATGTCGACTTATAATGATAGTGGAGTGCTTTTAAAACAATCCTGGTTAACTTCACAGCAATACGGAAACATATTTTGGAAAAAGTGGCTTATGGAATACTTACCGTCATTAACGTGTAGGACTAAGTGGCATGATCGACAAAAGGCTTTGAGTCAGGGGGACTTGGTAATCATCGTTGACCCTACCACGCCTCGTAATGTTTGGCTGCGTGGTAAAGTTTTGGAGACGAGATTGGCAAAAGATGGGCAAGTTAGAAACGCAAAAATACTTACTAACCATGGGATTCTGGAAAGACCAGCAACAAAATTAGCTATTTTGGAAGTTGCTTCTCAGGAGGAGTCTGGCGGCGAAGATGCTTCTTGCCATACTGCGGGGGGAATGTTAGCACAACTCCCAAAATCTCCATAATTTATTTTATTTATATTAAGTTGGCATCATTTTTTTAGTACAAATTGACATGTAATAACCTGGCAATATCATTTAAATGTACATTTTTTATTTAACGAAGCGTGTAATTGCCAAGTCAAGTTCTGGCGCCTTCGCCATTTTCTGTCTAAACTTTGCGAGGTGACCTAGCACTTATTGAGCTAAGAATTTTTTATTTTGTACATAATTCCCGGTAATTTTCAAACCAAAAAGTATGTACTTATTAGTATTAATATAATTATATATCCTAATGAATTGTTATATTTTATTAAGGAATTTTAATATAAACACATTTGCATCTTAATCAAGTGTTTTATTTGCATTTGCGTTTTATTCAAAATCCATTGGAAATTACTGGCTCGGCCTTTTGCCTTTTCAACAGTTATTATATGTATAAGTATGATACACTAAATATATTTTTTTTACTTTTGCAAGTTCATTTTTTCATTTTTTTTTCATGGCTATAGTCATAGTCCTAGCCCTGCTATAGTATAGTCTTAGCCCCGCTATAGTCATAGTATTAGCCCCGCTATAGTCATTTGTTAGCCCTGCTATAGTCTTAGTCCTGCTATAGTAGTAGCCCTGCTATAGTCATAGCCTTAGCCCTGCTATATTCATGGTATTATCCGTGCTATATCCATAGTCTTAGCCCTGCTATAGTCATAGTCTTAGCCCTGCTAAAGTCATAGTCTTAGTCCTGCTATAGTATAGTCATAGTCTTAGCCCCGCTATAGTCATAGTCTTAGTCCTGCTATGGTTATAGTCTTAGCCCTGATATAGTCATAGTCTTAGTCGTGCTGTAGTCATAGGCTTAGCTCTGCTATAGTCATAGGCTTAGTCTAGGTATAGTCATAGATTTATCCCTGATATAGTCATGGTCTTAGTCCTGCTGTAGTCATAGGCTAAGCTCTGCTATAGTCATGGTCTTAGTCCTGCTATAATCATAGTTTTAGCCCTGCTATAGTTATAGTCTTAGCCCTATTATAGTCATAGTCTTATACCTTCCATAGTTATAGTCTTAGCCCTGCTATGGTCATAGTTTTACCCCTGCTATAGTCATAGTCTTAGCCTTGCTATATTCATAGTCTTAGCCCTGCTATAGTCATAGTCTTAGCCCCGCTATAGTATAGTCTTAGCCCCGCTATAGTCATAGTATTAGCCCCGCTATAGTCATTTGTTAGCCCTGCTATAGTCTTAGTCCTGCTATAGTAGTAGCCCTGCTATAGTCATAGCCTTAGCCCTGCTATATTCATGGTATTATCCGTGCTATATCCATAGTCTTAGCCCTGCTATAGTCATAGTCTTAGCCCTGCTAAAGTCATAGCCTTAGCCCTGCTATAGTCATAATCTTGGCCCCGCTAAAGTCATACAGGTATGTTCTGAAATCCGAGTGAAATCTCAATATTATAACTAAAATCTCAATATTATAATGCTTAACAAAAATTTAAATTCTCTTCTCTTACTCTTTTTTTACCGCATGAAGATCTGTCATGGGAAATTCATAGAGAGCAAAATTACAACAATTCTAAAAACAAGAACGTACAGTTAAAACATGTGCTTCTTTAAAATATAATTCCCAAAAAAACTTCCATACAACTAAACACCGCGTTTATATTTTTTTTCGTAGTAAGCTTTTAGGCTGATTTTTTCTTCTCATGTGTAGAAATAACGAGTTTTCCCATTACTTTGTATGTGTGTAGTCGTGTTGTTTTTTTTAGCATTCAAAGTAATTTTTTAGTAATTTTGCTTTTTTATTTCGATTTTGCTTTGTGCCAATGTTTTAGTACAAATTTTATAGTTTTTTTTTTGTTGCAAAGTTTTGTTAAAAAAACATATTACTTTGCTTTTTTTGGGGTTTCTACTTTGTATTTTGTTTTGCAAATATCTAAAGCAAAAAAAAAAATACGAGTATAAGTGAGTAGCTTTGAATATTTTATGAAAATGAGATTGGTTTTTTATCGCTACAGTATGTGAGTGGTTGTGCTGTTTGTTGTACCATTTTTTCTGCTCGTAGTTGTAGGCTTAAGCCTGGTAGACAGTCTTTTTGGTTGTTTGTGGCCAAATGGGGCTTAATAGTACGACACCGACTAAATATTTTATTCCTCTCTTTGCAACCACAGTTAACAGAAGAAAAAAAGTCAAAACATTATTTTGGTTTTTTATTGTTGACGTTATTTCTCTAAAGATTTGTTTATAAGTTAAAATTTATAATAAATGCAGATACAATATTCTAAGCAGCATAAAAAGAAAATATAAAAAGGAAAAAAAACATAAAACTGCTAAAACAATGTGAAAATCATGGTACTGCCAAAAATTGGGGTACAAAGAATTCTTGCACAAGGCAAATATATTAGTTTCTTATTTAAATTATTTATATGTGTAAAAAATTACGGATAAACAAGAATTACCGTGAACGTCTATATTTTATTTATACAATCTAAAAGTGCAGTCATTTTACCACTAGATTCATAATAAATGTAAAGTGCTTTGGTATTTTAAAATGTTAAGCTTTTTTGATTTAACAGTGTAAATACATTGTACATGACAACACTAATACTACACTAACACTGGACTATATCTGAATATTACTAGCTATTCTATGACTACATTATAACAAGACATTATCATATACGCCTTATTAAGGCTATGATTAGCCTATATTAAGATATGACTCGAAAATATGTAGACTTTGAATAGACAATGGCTAGTATATGATTAGACCAGACTATGATTAGACTATGACTAGACTATGACTAGAATATGACTAGACTATGACTAGACTATGACTAGACTATGACTAGACTATGACTAGACTATGACTAGACTATGACTAGACTATGACTAGACTATGACTAGACTATGACTAGACTATGACTAGACTATGACTAGACTATGACTAGACTATGACTAGACTATGACTAGACTATGACTAGACTATGACTAGACTATGACTAGACTATGACTAGACTATGACTAGACTATGACTAGACTATGACTAGACTATGACTAGACTATGACTAGACTATGACTAGACTATGACTAGACTATGACTAGACTATGACTAGACTATGACTAGACTATGACTAGACTATGACTAGACTATGACTAGACTATGACTAGACTATGACTAGACTATGACTAGACTATGACTAGACTATGACTAGACTATGACTAGACTATGACTAGACTATGACTAGACTATGACTAGACTATGACTAGACTATGACTAGACTATGACTATAGACTATGACTAGACTATGACTAGACTATGACTAGACTATGACTAGACTATGACTAGACTATGACTAGACTATGACTAGACTATGACTAGACTATGACTAGACTATGACTAGACTATGACTAGACTATGACTAGACTATGACTAGACTATGACTAGACTATGACTAGACTATGACTAGACTATGATTAGACTATGATTAGACTATGACTAGACTATGACTAAACTTTAACTAGACTATGTCTAGACTATGAATAGACTATGACTAGACTATGAATAGGCTATGACTAGACTATGACTAGACTATGACTAGACTATGACTAGGCTATAACTAGGCTATGACTAGACTATGACTAGATTATGAATAGACTATGACTAGACTACGACTAGAATATGACTAGAATATGACTAGACTATGACTATGACTAGACTATGACTAGACTATGACTAGTCTATGACTAAACTATGACTAAACTATAACTAGACTAAGATTAGACTATGACTAGAATATGGCTAGACTATGACTAGACAAATTCATAAATTTTTTTATTTTAAATGTAAGGACAAATTCGAGTGACACTGTGAAATAGGCAGTATGACTAGACTAAGAAGAGACTATTACTAACTATGTCCGCAACTAGCCCATAATACCATGCCTGAAAACACTATAAGCAGTATATGATTAGGCTGTGATCAAACTATAACGAGAGTACTAATAGAATACGGCAAGAATATTACTATAAATAGACTTGGACTATGCTTTAATGAGGCTATAAAAATACTACTTTGAGTTGACTATGATAATGATCATGAATACGGCTAAGACTAAATCATGACTTCTGATGTAACTAGGTTATGTGTCGTCTGTGACATAAAATACAATGATATGCTCAGGCTAAACTTTTAAATGACTGTGAATATTAGTAGACAATTACTACAATGGAAAATAAGAATAAGATTGTTTCAAGTTTATTTTGTGCTTTTAGAGCAGTTAAACATTTTTATTGAATTATTTAAGAAACTAATCGTATTCTTTAGTTTTCGTTTCATATTCTATGTTTCTAAAATAATGCATCCAATTGCAAGTATTCTCTTTAAAATAATTACAGAATATATTTCTCTTTCAAAAATTTGTTTTTGTTTTAAAAAATATTATATCAAACAAATGACCACAAAAGTTTACCCTCTTTGCAGTCGCACATTTAGCAACGCCAAACTTTGTGTTATTATCTTTTTCGAAGAACCTTAAATAACAAAAAAATAAATTTGTTTTTATAATTTTTATTATAATATTTGTTAGTTTTTAGACAGCCTTGAAGTATGCAACAATCTAATAAAATAATTGCATAAATAAATTATATGTTGTGTGTACCGACTATGCTGGTTGTGTGGTCGTCGGGTTGGTTGGTCTATTGCATAAAATAATAATGGTGTTTGTTTAACAACAATTTCTAAAATTTTCAGATGCTTGAGTTACACAAGCAAAAACATGCAATTTCTCTATTTAACATGCCTCGCCATTTGAGCAAAATTTTACAAGTTCCCTAAAGTATGCTTTAAAAATAAATGCTACATAAAGTTTAATGTAAAGTGTGAGTGTGTAGAAAGAAGTATTTTTAGTATCTTTGAAAATAAGGTTTTGTGGTAGAGAACAAACATTTTGTAAATTTTGTAAATGTAAAAAAACGCTACACACTCACACACTGGTGCATGTTGAGCTTTGAAAGCAGCAGGAGTGTATGGTGTATGACCACAATTGCAATGAAAATGAAATTTTCAGCTAAAACCATTGTGTAGATATAAATGTCTGTATATTGTTTGTTGCATTTGTGATAAATTAGGCTTGTCAACTTTAAAGGGCAATTTTTTTTACCACTGCACCCTTCCATTTTTGTGTTCAAGCTAACAACCTAAAAGTATGCTTTAGTAGAGAAAATAAAAAATAACCTGCATTTTAAAATTACTTTATTAAAAAGAACAAAAAAAAAAAACTAAAATATTTATTAGGGTTTGTCTTTTGCATTTTAAAACAATTGTTTATTCCACACATTACTTTTCAGGAAATAAGCTAAATTTGCGCCAAATTAGTTAACATTTAGTTTTGCTCTAGTCTCTATCCATCTATCTACGAATCTACATATGCACACCGCAAAAACTTGTTCTGCAATTTTAACTTAAACTGAATAAAAATACAAAACTAAAAATACTTGAAAATAATACAATCCCGAATTTAAGGCAAAAGTTTTAACTTCACCGTATGTATTTTTTAGATTTCCAAAATAAGTAGCTAAAGTATTGCCTACATTAGGGCGTTTCTTTTCAGTTTGTTTAGGTAATTTTCTATGTATAAAATTTGTGTTTTTATTAGTTTTTCGAGAAGAGAAGTTTCTGTTTTATTTTTCTAGTTTTGTAAGTAAATTGAAAACTACATTTTCATTTTGTTAAATAAACATGGTAGTCATAGTATAGAAAATATATTTTTATTAAGTTTCATGCAATTTGCATACATTTAGGCTGTGTTTTTAAAATGTAAGATAATAGAAAAAGTTTGCTTGTTTGTTTCATATTCTTACAACTTTAATGAGAAGTTAAGAATTTTTAAAATTTTTCAATAAATTAGTTTGTTTAATTTGTAAACTGGAGTAATGAGTGAAAATAAAATTCATGACAAGATCCGAATTCGGTTCAAAAAGCTATATAGAGTAGATGGAAATTTTTTTTTTAATAAAAAAAAAAATAAAATAAACTAAAAATGCCGAATAGAGTTTTGGGAAAAATTTCCATTGAATCGCCACTTAGATAATTAGATAGAATAGATTCTGATTATATTATGTTTATTCTATGACTAAACTATGACTAAATTTTGATTAGACTATGAATAATCCATGGGAACACAAGGACTAGGCTATGACTGAACTATGACTAGACTATGACTAGACTATGACTAGACTATGACTAGACTATGACTAGACTAGACTATGACTAGACTATGACTAGACTATGACTAGACTATGACTAGACTATGACTAGACTATTACTAGACTATGACTAGACTAGACTATGACTAGACTATGACTAGACTATGACTAGACTATGACTAGACTATAACTAGACTATGACTAGACTATGACTAGACTATGACTAGGCTATGACTAGACTATTACTAGACTATGACTAGACTAGACTATGACTAGACTAGACTATGACTAGACTATGACTAGACTATGACTAGACTATGACTAGACTAGACTATGACTAGACTATGACTAGACTATGACTAGACTATGACTAGACTATGACTAGACTAGACTATGACTATGACTAGACTATGACTAGACTAGACTATGACTAGACTATGACTAGACTATGACTAGACTATGACTAGACTATTACTAGACTATGACTAGACTAGACTATGACTAGACTATGACTAGACTATGGCTAGACTATGACTAGACTATAACTAGACTATGACTAGACTATGACTAGACTATGACTAGGCTATGACTAGACTATTACTAGACTATGACTAGACTCGACTATGACTAGACTAGACTATGACTAGACTATGACTAGACTATGACTAGACTATAACTAGACTATGACTAGACTATGACTAGACTATGCCTAGACTATGACTAGACTATGACTAGACTATGACTAGACTATGACTAGACTATGACTAGACTATGACTAGACTATGACTAGACTATGACTAGACTATGACTAGAATATGACTAGACTATGACTAGACTATGACTAGACTATGACTAGACTATGACTAGACTAGACTATGACTAGACTATGACTAGACTATGACTAGACTAGACTATGACTAGACTATGACTAGACTATGACTAGACTATGACTAGACTATAACTAGACTATGACTAGACTATGACTAGACTATGACTAGACTATGACTAGACTATGACTAGACTATGACTAGACTATGACTATGACTAGACTATGACTAGACTATGACTAGACTATGACTAGACTATGACTAGACTATGACTAGACTATGACTAGACTATGACTAGACTATGACTAGACTATGACTAGACTATGACTAGACTATGACTAGACTATGACTAGACTATGACTAGACTATGACTAGACTATGACTAGACTATGACTAGACTATGACTAGACTATGACTAGACTATGACTAGACTATGACTAGACTATGACTAGACTATGACTAGACTATGACTAGACTATGACTAGACTATGACTAGACTATGACTAGACTATGACTAGACTATGACTAGACTATGACTAGACTATGACTAGACTATGACTAGACTATGACTAGACTATGACTAGACTATGACTAGACTATGACTAGACTATGACTAGACTATGACTAGACTATGACTAGACTATGACTAGACTATGACTAGACTATGAGTAGACTATGACTAGACTATGACTAGACTATGACTAGACTATGACTAGACTATGACTAGACTATGACTAGACTATGACTAGACTATGACTAGACTATGACTAGACTATGACTAGACTATGACTAGACTATGACTAGACTATGACTAGACTATGACTAGACTATGACTAGACTATGACTAGACTATGACTAGACTATGACTAGACTATGACTAGACTATGACTAGACTATGACTAGACTATGACTAGACTATGACTAGACTATGACTAGACTATGACTAGACTATGACTAGACTATGACTAGACTATGACTAGACTATGACTAGACTATGACTAGACTATGACTAGACTATGACTAGACTATGACTAGACTATGACTAGACTATGACTAGACTATGACTAGACTATGACTAGACTATGACTAGACTATGACTAGACTATGACTAGACTATGACTAGACTATGACTAGACTATGACTAGACTATGACTAGACTATGACTAGACTATGACTAGACTATGACTAGACTATGACTAGACTATGACTAGACTATGACTAGACTATGACTAGACTATGACTAGACTATGACTAGACTATGACTAGACTATGACTAGACTATGACTAGAATATGACTAGACTATGACTAGACTATGACTAGACTATGACTAGACTGTGACTAGACTATGAAGAGACCATGAAGAGACTATGAAGAGACTATGAAGAGACTATGAAGAGACTATGAAGAGACTATGAAGAGACTATGAAGAGACTATGAAGAGACTATGAAGAGACTATGAAGAGACTATGAAGAGACTATTAATAAACTATGACTATATAAATATACTAATATTAGACCTTGATTAGTATATACAAAGTTCTGAACATAAAACCTAGCTTGTAGATTGCAAGGCAGTAACACAAAATTTAATAATGATATACAATTTAATTTTTACCCTTCTTTTAATCTTTTTTTTTAGCATGTCCTTTGGCTGGTACCGTGCTGAAGTAATTGGTGCTCTTGCTTCGGTTCTTATGATTTGGTGCATTACCGCCATTTTGGTGTGGCTGGCTATACAGCGTGTAATAAATCGCGATTTCGAATTAAATGCAGAGATAATGTTAATAACATCAGGATTGGCTATTTTGGTGAATGTAATGTAAGTACGGCAATGAATTTATTGATTATTTATTAAAATATTTAAAAATTATCAGGGTAATAGGAGAGTTTTGGATTTAATTTCAGCTTAAGTGATAAAGTAAATTTAAATGTTTGAAATGACTTAATTAATTATTTTTTTTATCAAAAAATAATTAATTAAAACTTTTTAAATTTTATTGTTTAATGAATCTTTTTACATATTATTAATAACATTAATACTTAATGTTATTTTGTGGATATTGGCGTATAATTAATATTAAAATTAATATATTAACCCTAAGGCTTTCCTCTTGTTTGTTATTATTTGTTTTATATGGGCGTAGATCCGCCAACTTTTATAAAAATTTTCTGTATTTTCAATATAATTACTTATGTTAAACGGGTATAGCACGCAAATTTCAAACTCAATCGGAAATGGGATAAAGAGACAAATAATGTTTGCAAGATTATTTAATTAAAAGCCTATGCAATTGTTTATTATTTATTCATAAAGTTCAATTAGAACTACAGAAACTTCAATAATATTTGTTTTTATTGATGATAAAATTTTATTTAGGGTGGAGTATGATTATTAATTATGTTATAATTATGTTATAATTATGTTATAATTATGTTATGTTATAAATATGTTATAATTTGTTTAATTGCTTATAACTTTAGTGTTAGTAGAGAGATTTTCAAAATATTAACTGAATTTGATGAAAAACATCTTGTGGTTCTAAATCTGTTGCAAATATATGCTTACAATTGAATATATTTTTCTATTATGTCCTTAAAATCATTAGTTTAGATTTTATTAACTTTATTTATAGTAAATTTTCCTTTATTTTGTTTATTTACTCTGTCTGTTAGTTTTGACTAAATGATTTTCTAAGCATTTATTCTTTGTTTATCATTTTAGAAAAAAAAATTAAATTTATTATTGCATTGCTGTAGTTATTTGCTTTAACATTTTATTTTTGTTTGCTAAATAATTTTCGTTCTATTCCCTTTTTTTGCATTCTACTGGTTTTAACAGTTTTTTGGCCGTAGAATTATGTCAACAGCTTTAGATTTTTCATTATTTGTTGTATTTTAGTTTGCAGTATTTACACTTTAGTTTATAATTTTTGCAGCATGGTTTTTGGCTTAAGTTCTACTACAACATTTTTTTTTGTCAATTTTATGCTGTGTCCCGTTTGCTAAAAGAGTTTCTTTGTAGTTTTTCTTTTGCTTTTCCGAAAGTTGGCTGTTATTATTGTGTATTTAGCGAACGTTGGCAGTTTGTACAAGTTTTTTTTTTGTTGTCATACTACCAAAATCTTGCTTGTAGTGGATGAAAGGTTTTCAACTGTATTTGCCACTTCAAATTGTTTGATAAACGTGTTTGGCACATTTAAGTTGGCTAATTTAAGGAATAAAGAGTAAAAACAACTGATTTATTTTAACGACATTTGCGGTTCAACAAAAAATCTTGGGATTAAAATTTCTAACGTGTATTAAGATGAATTAGATGAATAAATAGAAAAAGGGGAAAATGTCAGCATAAAAATGAACGAGAAAAAAGGAAGAAAAAGAATTGTCAGCAACATAAAAAATTAAATAGAAGACAACGGTGCTTAAAATGGCATTAGGTTGAAGTAGATTCTCAGATGTTTTTGTTAAAAATTTTGTACAATAGCGCTATTTCTATTTTAGGAATTTAAGACTTCAAACTTCAAACTTAATATTAGACTAAAATCTAGAATTCGAACTTTGTCCGAAAATTTAAAGAAACCTCAGGAATTAATTAACTAAAATGATCGTATAAAAGTATTTAGTTTATTAAAATTCTAAAAAAAAAACATTAAAAAATTAAGATTAAAATAAAAAAAATGTTAAACTAAAAATTAATTTCAGATTTATATCAACTTCATTGAGCGGTTATCTAAAATTTAAAAAATTCCGTGTTTTATTTTTCATTTCGTTCAATTTTCTCTTTTTCGAAATTATTTAAATGTTCGAAAAAAGCTCCTTAATTTGGTCAAAGAGACACTATATTTGATCGTTTAATTAGAATTAGAAAATTAACGTGATATTTGTTTCTTAAAATTTAATTTTTTTGTTTAATTTAATAATTTTAAATATAAATATATATGAATGAAACAAAATAATACAAAATAAAATAAGATAAAAGAAAATAAATTAAAATAAGAGAATATGCAATACAAAAATATAATTTTATTATTTTATTTTAAATAAAATAAAATAATATAAAATGTAAATTATTTAAATTAAATAGAATAATATAAAAATGTAAAATGTAATATGAAACATAATAAAATAAATGAAAAATAATATAAACTAAAATAAAATAGAGAAAATTAATAAAAAAATAATATAAACTGAAATAAAAAAATATGAATATAAAATAATAAAAACATGATATATAATATAATAAAAATAACTTAAAAAAATAATATAAAATAAAATAGTGTAATATAAAGTAAAATAATATTGAAAATAAATAAATTTTAATAAAATAAAGTAGAGTGAAATAAAAAAAATTAAATGTAATTTTTATTTTTATTTAAAATTAAATGTAATTTGTATTTTTATTTGGGATCGAGAATAATTTTATATACTAAAAGGTCGACTAAAAGAAATAAATTAAACAAAATAATATAACATAAAATAAAATATAAATTATTTAAATAAAATAAAATAATATAAAACAGAATAATGTAATATGAAACTTAATAAAATAAATAAAAATAATATAAATTAAAACAAAATAAGCTAAAATAATAAAAATAAAATAAATCGAAATAATATAGTATAACATAACATAAGATATAATAATATAAACTGAAAGAAAACATAAAATATATAAAAAAAATATAAAATAATAAAAATAAAATATAAATAACTTAAATAAAATAATATAAAATGGAATAGTGTAATATAAAACAAAACAAAATAAAATAATATGAAAAATAAAAAAATTATAGTAAAATAAAATAGAGTAAAATAAAAAAAAAATAAATTAATTAAATGAAATTTTTAGTTTTATTTTGGCTCGAGGTCAAATAAAAATAAATAATTTTATATACTAAAAGGTTGAATTTTACAAATAAATTAAACGAAATAATATAATATAAAATAAAATAATATAAAACAGAATAATGTAGCATGAAACATAATAATATAAATAAAAAATAATATAAATGAAAACAAAATATGGTAAAATAATACAAATTAAGTAAAATTAAAATAATATAACATATCATAATATAAACTGAAATAAAAAATAAAATATATAAAATAATAAAAAAAAATTAATATAAAATAATAAAAATAAAATATAAATAACTTAAATGAAATAATATAAAATGGAATAGGGTAATATAAAACAAAATAAAATAATATAATAAATAAAATAAAATAAAATAATATAGAGTAAAAATAAATTAAATAATTTATTTTTTAATTTTATTTGGGCACGAGTTCAAATAAATATAAATCATTTTATATGCTTAAAGGTCCAATAAAACAAATAAATTAAATTATATAATACAGTGATAAAGGCCAAATTCATAAAAAATAGTTTCAGTTTTTAAAAGGTTTAATAAACAAATTTTGTATGAAAATTTGTTGTATAAATTTTTTATAAATCGAAAATATTTTTTAATAATATAATATAAAAAATACAAATATAAAATAATAATATAAAAAATTAAATAAATAAACTTAAATAAAACTAAATGGAGAAAAATAAAATAATATATTATAAATATAAATATAAATAAAATAATTTCGAATAAAATAAAATAATAAAAAATACAATATAAATAATAATGAAATAGAATATAAAATAAAACGAAATAAAATAATATGTAAACTAATAACATAAAATATATTATAAAATAACTTAACTTTTCTTGTTTGACATAAAATATAAATTTTTTTTAGGATTTTATCCAAAAAAACGTATATTAGACTTAATTTCAAAATTTCGAAATTAAGTTCGAAATTTCGTATATACCTTAAAAATGAATAAGCAAAGGTTTCGGATAAAATAAAGAGTTTTTTTGATGGTTTGAATTAAAAAAATTCGATTGTTTTAAATTCGGAATATAGTTTCGAGATTAAATAAAATTCAATAAAAATGCATTTGTATTGCTAAAATATTTAATTTCAAGCGATCTAAAGTTTACTATATTAAATATGATTTCAGCAATTTTTTAAATTTATATCAGACTTAAATTCGAAAATTCGAAATTAAGTTCGAAATTTCGAACATACCTTAAGAATGAATAAAGTAAAAGATTCAGATAAAATATGTTGTCTGTTGATAGTTTTAATTAAAAAAAACATTTTTTTTTTAAATTTGGTTTATAGTTTCGAAATTAAATAAAATTCAAAAAAATGCATTTGTAACGAAAAATTAGAAAATGATTTTTTAACAATTGCTAAAATCTTTACTTTTAAGCGATCTAAAGTTTTTTATATTAAATATGATTTCAGCAATTTTTAAACTTATATCGTACTGAAATTCGAAAATTCGAAACCAAGTGAGACATTTCGAACATACCTACAGAATAAATAAGTTAAGGACTTGGATAAGTTTTTTGGATGCAGTTTGTTGATAGTTTGAATAAAAAAAGCAATTTTTTTTAAATTATTGTTATAGTTTCAAACTAAATGGAATTAAAAAAATGCATTTGTAACGAAAAATTGGAAAATGATGAGAACTTTTTTCACAATTGCTAAAATCTTTACTTTTAAGCGATCTAAAGTTTTCCTTATAAAATATGATTTCAGGAATTCTTAAACTTATATCAGACTTAAATTCGAAAATTCAAAATTAAGTTCGAAATTTCGAACATAGCTTAGAATGTATAAAGTAAAAGATAAGGGTAAAATATATTGTTTTTTGATAGTTTAAATTAAAAAATCGCATTTTTTTTTAAATTCGGAATATAGATAGTTTCGAAATTAAATAAAATATGTTAAACTAAAAATTTATTTGAAACAAAAAAAAAAAAAAGTTAGAAGATATAATTTTTAAACATTTGCTAAAATATTTAATTTTAAGCGGTTTAAAGTTTTCTATATTAAATACGATTTTAGCAAGTTATGACATCAAATATTATAAAGTGAGTATTTATAGGAAAACTGAAATAAATCTGATTTCTTATCTTTAGTTTCGGTTTTTTTTACTAAAACAAAAATACTATAATGCTTTTATTGTAAAAATATTTTTTGCAATATATTTTTTTTTGGTCGTTGATTCATATGCTCAGATTATTCTTTTAAATCTTGTTTTTATAAAAGGTCGTGTCGTTTTAAAAATAATAGAAAAACAAATTGTATTATTAAAACTACTAAAAAACAAAGAAAAACATTTTCAACACACTAATTGCTTTTGTCGTTTGTAATGTGCTCGCTTTATTTACACACAACACTACAAAATACAAATTCTTACAAGTATATGTGTGTGTGTGTTTGCACAGTTTGCGTACTTAATAAGTGTGTTGTGTAAATGTGTGTGAATTATTCGTGTGCAAATAGTTTTGCACATGTTCATGTTTGAATTTTGCTCCTATTTTGTTTTTTTTTCGTTCTACCTTTTTTTTTTTTTTTGTTTAAGCATGTGAGTGTGAAGTTATGTGTAAAAATTGTTTTGATGTTGTTTTTATATTGTGTTTTTTATTGTTCTTTACTTTATATTTTTATAAATTTATTTCAGTTGTTGTTTTTATAACCAACTCATACTTTGTTTAGTACTTAATGCCTCATAGACTTTAGCAACAAAAAAAAAAAGAATTTTAAATAAAAAAAAAACGCTACAAAAATAAACGTTTTATTTTATAACGTTTAACAGTAAGAAAATTAAACGAAGCATAAATTCAGGCATATGTTGTATATTGTTCTAGTTGCCTGTAATACATACACTTACAAGCTTTAACTCTGTTATAAGTGTGTTGGCTTTAATGTTTTGCGTTATTTTCAAAGAAGTATTGTGTAAGTTTTTATGTCTGAAAGTTAAGTTACCTATAAAAGTTATAAAAAAAACATTGTAGTAGTTTATGTAAAATAAAAGGCTTCAATGAAAAATTTTTATTAAAAAAATAAGGAAATAACACATTCATCTTAAAAAGGGTTCAATAGTGTTGTAGGAATACATTCATTAATAATCCAAGGACTAAAACACACACACCAAAAAGTGTAACATAACAGCAGGCGGTATTTTTAAAACATAAATTATTCTGTTAATATAAAGAGGTTTTCAATAGGGATGTACAGGTATTGATAACGTACAAGGTGTTATCGCGTATATGATACAATGCATAGAAATAAAATATCGAAATTTGATGTCTGAAAAAGACGACTTACTGCGTCTGAATTGAAATAAACTTCAACTGCATTCTTATTTGATCTTTTTTAATTTTTAAGTATAATTTAGTTATTTGTTTTGTAATTATGTACAAATTTTGTAATTATTACAACTTAGAATTTTTGTTTAATGATATTATATGAATAAGATTTCAATTTCTTTAATAAAAAAGAAGCTTTTGGTGAATATTCGATGTTTGCTGAATCTTATATTTGATTGAAATTTCGGTTTTAAAACTATGAGGTTTTTTTTTATCGAAATCTTAGTTCTCTTTGGAGAAAAGTCGGTATTTTTGTGTTGACTTTTTGGGAATTTTCGATTATTTAATAAAAAATTTGATTTTTTTTTTATGAAAATTCGATTTAATGAATTTTCGATTTTTTTAAAATATCAGTGGCCAAATTCATAAAAAATATTTTTGTTTTATAAAAGTTTTATATAGAAAATTTTCATGCGAAATTTGTTTAATAAACCTTTTATAAACAAAAATATTTTTTATGAATATGGCCCCAAAAATTTTGTGATGTCGCACAATTTTGGTGAAATTTTGTGTAAAATCGTAGGCATAATAAGGTGCATTTTACCCTTTATAATTAGCTAGAGTTTGTCTCGCTGGAGACTACAGGTCTTGAATTGTATATGAAATTTTCAAAATGTACCGAAATTGTACTTTGTGAATACAAATTGTACTAAATAAATATTTTTTTTTTAATTATTTGATAAAAAATGATTAAAATATTTTTGTAAAATTGATTTTAAAATAAATTTTGACCCTCAATTTTGTTTTTTTTTTGCCAGTTTGTTACCAATTTTTTTACTATCACTTAATCCTTGTTTATATTATTTCAGTTTTTTCTGTTATAGTTAGAAGTAATAGTAAAGATGAGTAATAAATTGATCAATATATAAAATTGATCAACATATTTTTTGTAAAATTGATTTTAACTTAAAATTTTACCCTTAATTTTGTTTTTTTCCATTTTGGTAACAATTTTTTCACTATTACTCAGAGACTATAGGTCAGGGATTGCAAATGAAATTGTCGAAATGTACCGAAATTGTACTTTTTGAATACAAATTGTTCTAAATAAATAATTTTCTTTAAAATTTTGTGATAAAATTGATCAAAATATTTTTATGAATGGGATTTTAACTTAAATTTGTACCCTCATCTTTGTTTTTTTCCAGCAAGGTTTTTCACTATCAGTCAATCCTTGTGTATAGTATTTAATTTTTTTCTGAAATAGTAACGAGTAATAATAAAGATGAGTAATAAGGAGTAAATACTTTTTTGTATCTGAAATATTTTAGATGATTAAATTGATCAAAATATTTTTATAAAATTGATTTTAACATATATTTTTACCCTCAATTTTGTTTTTCTTTCAACTTGGAAGCAATTATTTTCACTATCACTCAGTCTTTGTTCATATAATTAAAGTTTTTTTTCTGGAATAGTAAGCAGTAATAGTAAAGATGAGTAATAAGTAGTAGATACTTGTGTGTATAAAATATTTTAGATGATAAATAATTTTATCAAAATATTTTTTGTAAAATTGAATTTAACATTATTTTTGACCCTCAATTTTGTTTTTCTTTCAACTTGGTAGCAAATGTTTTCTCACTCACTCAGTCTTTGTTCATATAATTAAAGTTTTTTCTGCAATAGTAAGCAGTAATAGTAAAGATGTATAAGAAGAAGTAAATACTTTTGTATATCTGATATATTTTAGGTGATACAGTTGATCAAATTATTTTTATAAAATTGATTTTAACATAAATTTTACCCTCAATTTTGTTTTTTTCCAGTTTGGAGCAAGTTTATCCACAACTAGGTTTTAAGCTTGACCATCCATACTTTTACTTCAAAAACAACTTATGTACACTGATTTGACCGATCTTTTTTTTATAAATTTTTCAAAATAAAACTACGAATTAAGTTCTTTACTTTAAATAATCTAAGCGCTAGCACTATTTCAAATGATTTTAATGACAATAGCTTTTGAAGAAAAATTTTTTTGTGTGCAATATTTTGCGACAGATGTATTATTTTATTTGAACTTATTCATACATTTTTATGCTTTTATGTGCAATTTGTGTTTTTTTTTTCTTTTCGTAACCCTTTTTAAAAATTTTCGATAGAAAGAACGCCAAAAAAAAATAAAACATATAAATGCCAACTCATGGGTATACTTCGAAAATCACGCAAGTTGCAACCACAATAATAATAAAGACACAAATATGAACATAAACACACATATTTATATGCTTGACTTGTTCTATTTATGAGTCTAAATATGAACATCATCTTTAAACATACATACACGTGCATTTAAGGCTCATAGATATATTTTTGTCGTTTTATCATAAGATTTTTGCTGCATATACCACTACAATGGCACATTTAACATTTTCTTATTACTAATATTTATAATGTTGTCAATTAAATCTCGTTAGAGTCTTTATGGAACACAAATACATACTTACACACACACACACATACATACGATGCTGTTGCTATGTAAGTTATTGTTGCTCTCGTAATTGTCGTTATTGCCATTGTTATTGTCACACACTAACGAGCTTGTAAAAGTTATAATTCAACATGTCTCTTGGCAAAAGTTATATGCCAATGCCAAAAATAGCACCAACTAAAATAATTAAATTGATTGTTAAATGGACAATAGATAAGCGCTGACAAAGAAATTTGTTATGAGTTGCAAATATTTAAATCGAAAGTTAGATGTTTGATGGAAACTTAGAAAATGAGTTTGATAACTGAATCGAGAATCGTGTAAAAAGGTTATATAAAACTGGTATTTTTTTTACTTAAAAAAAGAGGACAACGTACTATATAAAATATTTTTTTTGTTAATTATGTGATGAAACTAATCAAAATATTTTTATAAAATTTATTTTAACTTAAATTTTTACCCTCAATTTTGTTTTTATTTCAGTTTGATAACAATTTTTTCACTATCAGTCAGTCCTAATTTAAATAATTAAAGTTTTTCTTCTGGAATTGTAAGGAGTAATAGTAAAGCTGAGTAATAAGGAGTAAATAATTGTGTGCATCTAAAATATTTTAGACGATAATATTGTTAAAAATATTTTTATAAAATCGATTTGAACATAAATTTTTACCCTCAATTTTGTTTTTATTCCAGTTTGGTAACAATTTTTTACATTACTGGGACTAATTAGGACTAATTTATATTACTAAAGTTTTTTCTGGAATTTTAAGGAGTGATAGTGTAGCTGAGTAATAAGGAATAAATACTTGTATATATCTAAAATATTTTAGATGATAAAATTCAAATTATTTTTATAAAATCAATTTTAACATAAATTTGTACCCTCAATTTTGTTTTTCTTTCCAGCTTGGTAGCAATTTTTTTCACTATCACTCAGTCTTTGATTGTATTATTAAAGATTTTTTTCTGTAATAGTAAGGAGTACTAGTAAAGATGAGTAATAATAATTTCAGATACAAACATGCATATACTCCATGTGTATATCTGAAATATTGTAGATTACCTTAAATTTTTATTACAGAAAACACGAAGCAAACGACTCACCTTCATACTTCTAGGCTTTCTGCTAGTTTTATTTATTTAATATAATGCAACAATACAAAAAAAAAAATCCTGTCGTATTCTATGTAGAAACAACTTACCAATGATATATCATATAAATGACATCTACAATATTACACTGGTAGAAATTTTGAATTGTACTAAATGAGTCATTGGTACATGAGCTATCTGCGAAGCTCAAGGATTGGCGGGAATCGAACCCGCCACCCCAAGACTGATAGACCAGCGTATCTAGATATCAGTCTATTGATATACTAAATATATATAATGAATGTCTTTTTTAGGCGGAGAACTTTAAATTGAAATAAAACAGAATATCGTTTTAAAAATCTTTAGTATTTAAATATGTGACCTTGGCTGGGTGTACATGGTGTATTATGGCGGCAATCTCCGCATCTTTCATACTAAATCAGACTTGCTTTTGGCATTAACGCGTAGAATATTCGCTTCCAAGTGTTCGATCATTTGTGGTTAATCTGTACAGACCTGAGACTTTTCATATCCCCAGAAAAAATAATTTTATAGCTCAAAATACATAAACAGGGTGGCCAGATACCGAGTCTATTTTTTTTAAATTTGTCGTTCACCAAAGAATTCTCTCAGTAAATTGATTATATTGCGAGAACTGTGACATGTAGCATGTGTCCTCAACCCACCTGTCTGCAATACTACTGCCTTTCAATAGTTATCGTTATAAATCATACCAAATAGTGTGATTTTCTGGATGTAAAGGGTGTTTCGATAATGGCCATTCAACTAAAAGCGTTCTTCATCACTGAATAAAATTTTCAAATGAAATTGTAGATCAATATCAATATCTTCTTTGGCATATGGATTTAAATAATATGCTGAGAACACGTAGAGAAAACACATGGTTATAGTTCGGTCACAAGAACCATCCTATGTGCTCTGTAACAATATATGGTTGCAGTGAATAACTTTTCAATCATACAGTTATGATTGTTTCAATCATAACTATACAATGAAGATTAAAGTAATATTATTTAGCTTAACGACGGCTTAGCTCTTGGATGAGTATATTTTTGTAGAAATCCTTAGCATCTCATACATTGTCCCTATGGGAACTTTTAGGACTTGAGTCAGCCGGTTTTGCAGAAGCTGTCAGGCTTTTGAAACTAACCTAACAAATAATACTCCATACTACTTGTATATGTTACTCAGTTTAAATTAAAGAATTTTGATCAGGCGGTTCCATTAATTCCTAAATCATATTTTCACTCCTGGAAAAAGCACCACTCCACATTAACCACTGAATACTGAACGACATACAATGTTCGCTTAGATTACAAATTACACATGATGATACGTGACTTACAACAACAAAAACATTAGCAAAAAAAAAAAAATAAAGAACAAAATTACATGCACATGTATAAATAGATTGTTAGCACTCATATGAACGCAAATGTGTGTGTGTATATGGGATGCATAAAGCGACAAAATAAAAAAGCACGAGCATATTTTCTGGAGGTTTCCGTTTCTTGTTTTTATTTTGTGGCGTATAAATGTGTGCAACCACTAAACAATATGATCTTTGAAAATCGATAACAACGAAAAGAAAAAAATCTTGGCAATTCAATGCTTTTTCTTCTTTTTTTTTCGTCAAAACAAGAGCACTAGAGAAGAATGTTAAAGCTTTTTAGATCTCATTTCCGGTGTGTGTGTGTGAGTGAGTGTGTAAGTTTTTTCCTTTGTAGATAAATATTTATGTGTATAAAATTTTATATGAGACTTTAATAAATGGTGTTTCTCGATGCTGATACACCAATGCTAACGAAAAAATGGAACAAATAAAAAAGAAAAAGAAAAAAAAGACAACAAATCGTTAAAGAGAACCATTAAAAATTACAACCGCAAAAAAAACACCCAATAAGATGTACGAAGCAGCACTTGTTCCACACACTTGTGTTTGTGTGTAACAAACTGAAACATCTACGAATGTGGAAGGTCAGTCAGTGGTGGAGCGTGTGTGTGTATGGGTTTTTGTTTCCTCTTCTCAGAACTTGATGTATGACTTGTTTGGTCATTATTTGTTCAACTACAAGAAGAAAAATTATAAAATTCTTTTCTTTTTGTCGTTTTTCATGTGTGGATTTTTTTTTTATTATTTTGTTCCTGTTATAAAACTGGTAATTGATGTATGAGTAACAATATAACGAATTCATATATGCTTTCTCTGTCTTGCTCATAATCTTATTATTGAAAGAGACAGTCTTAAAAGTTGCTTAAGATTTTAAGAAAGCAAATTTTATATCAGTTTGAATAAATGTCTTTTAAACCAAGGGTTTTCCTCAAGCTCAAAATTTCATAAGAGACGTCCTTATGAATAAACTGTGATTCTCCCAACACACCTAATTCGCTGAGACAAAATTTCTTGTCACTTTTTATACCCTTCAACTAGGTAGAAAGGATTTACATAAGTTTGTCATTCTGTGTGTAATTTCAACAATATTCATTTCCGACAGCATAAAGTATATTTATACTGGATCCTTATACAGGGTGGGCCAAAAGAAACCAAGGGGTGTAAAAGTTTAATAACTTTTTTGTTCATTAACTTTTTTTTATTTTTTCTTTCAGATTATATAGACAACACTTGGAATTGTATTATTTAAACCAGAGATCAATTATTTTAACGCAAAGAGCATATCGCCGACATTATTGAAAATTTGATTATGAGTGATGAAGCTCATTTTCATTTGAATGGCTTTGTTAATAAGCAGAACTGTAGGTTCTGGGGTTCTGAAAATCCAAGAGCCATTCATCAACGCCAATTGCACCCCATCAGGTGTACAGTATGGTGTGGGATCACATCTGAAAATGTCATTGGGCCCTACTTCTTCGAGAATAAAGATGGAAGTGGTGTAACCGTAAATGGAGAGCGGTATCGGTTTATGATAGAAAATTTTTTACGTCCTGCTCTTGAAAACAGACCTGGTATGTGGTTTCAGCAGGACGGAGCCACTGCCCATACTGCCCGAGACACAATGGCACTTTTAAGACAAATTTTTGGAGAGCCCTTGGTTTCTTTTGGCCCACCCTGTACAAGAAAAGTTGATTAAGCCATGCCCATCTACCCGTGTTGGGGTAGTAATTTCATTTGCCAAGGCACCAGACAAAATACAGAAGATTTAAGCCCACCAATCTGCCAGGCATAGTTTCGAAAATTTTGGGATTGCAATTCAGCAATCCTAGATGATTCCTTTGGAGGCTGCGGATAAAAAAACACTCCCACCTATATTTTTTTACGTTTTTTTATATTTTTTCTTTTGCTTTTTTGCTTTTTTTTAGGTTGGTAAGGTTTTTCTGCTTTGATTTGTATTAAAGGCCTTTATAGAAAATAATACATACAGAGGTAGCCAATAGACCCGCAGGGCGCCCACTATTAAGCAGGAGCAGTCAATTAGGAGGGCGTCAATATGAGATTAGTTTTTTTAAAAGCTTTTTTTGTTTAGTCTCACCATTCTAACGCAATATAGATTGCAGGAAGTTCCTAATTTTCCAGATTTTTTTTAAGTTAAAAATAAAATTACAAAAATTTTTAAAAACTTTTTACAAAAAATTTTCAAAAAAATTATACAAAAAATTTTACAAAAAATTATCAAATAAAAGTTACAAAAAAAAAAAACAAAAAAAAAATTTAAAAAAAGTATTCCAAAAAATTTACAAAAAGTAAAAAAATTTTCAAAAAAATATTTAAAAAAAATTTTCAAAAATATTTTTACAAAGAATTTTCAAAAAATCAAAAAACCAAAAATATTGAAAGAAATATTTTACAAAAAAATAAAGAAAAAATTTTGAAAGAAAAATTTTACAAAAAAAATTTTACAAAAAATTCTTAAATATTTATACAAAATATTTAAAAAAAAATGTTTCAAAAAGATTTTCTAAAAAATGTTTACAAAAAAGATCTCCAAAAAAAATTTTATTTCTAAAAAATATTTCAAAAAATTTTCAAAGAAACATAAGAAGGTAACACAGTATCTAGCATTACTATGGTGGAGGGTATATAAGATTCGGAATGGCCGAATATAGCACTCTTACTTGTTGTTTTAAATCGCTATTATCAGCTGATATGGAACTAAATCGCAGAAAGAGCGACTTAGTACGGCGTGCCAGAAGCTAAGGTAGTTTCTTAGCAAGGGGTATCAGCTTGATCCTGTCAGCCATGTTCTAAAATGTCGCTTCTCAGTATCCCAAAAAGATTTCTCATCCCCTCCTCGTAATATAAATAAAAGAGTAAAAATGAAAGAAAGAAACCTGGCTACTTGCCTGCATACATCGCATTTGTTACTTTCAGTACGAGTATGTGTTTTTTGTTGTCATTGTTGTTTGCTTACTCAAGAATTGTTACGTTCGTTTATATTTTGTGACAATATAACGACTCACGTAACGTGACAAATGTGACAAGCGTGAAACGTATAACAAGCCAAACGTTAATGACAAATTGGCAACAATATTTTCAATGTGCTTCCATATGAAATTCTTCTATTTTTTTGCACTCTTTGTGTTGTTATTTTATCATTCTTTTTTTCTTGCAAATTTTCTGCATGTTGGATGATGTTGCGGACAATATCAGCAGCAGCTATAGAAAAATCAAACATTCATACAATTGGAAAAAAAATGGCAATATTTTAACAAAGTTCTTAAAGAGTTTTTGGGAAAAAATCATAAGAATAAATAATAATTATTATTATTTTATATGAAAAATGTATTTGATACAACTGTCAAAACAAAAAATGGTAAAATTAATTACTACATATGTATGTTTGTATATTGCCAAATATCATTACTAAAATGATTATAATTTTTAAATATTAAAATTACGAACAAAAAAGTAAAGTTGCTTTGGGTGGATAAACAATGGACGCACGCCGCCTTTGTCATTATCGTGTAATGGTCGTCCTTGTTTACCGACATTCAGGTGATTTTCTTCACACACTGCCATTGGCTATTGGTGTTCTTTGACTAGCTGCTATTAGTGGTTACATGTAGCAAATGTCATACATTGGTGGATGGCCACATAAAACTCAGTTCCAAGTTAATTAATAATGGCCTAATTTAGGAATTCTAGCTTCCTAACGCTTAAATCGAATATCGAGAGTTGCAAATAACATGAACAACAGGAAAAAGAGAGCGCACGATCAATAGAAAACATCGCCGGTAACCGTACGAATGTGCAGGAGGAATCATAATAGTAAATCCCGCTCTACTTACCAGACTGGAACTTCTACTGATGTTAACATTCAATAGTTCATGCGAACGATATAGTTTTTTTTTTACAAATCAGCGGGGACAACCAGAGACATCCCCCAAAAAATTTATTTCAACATTAAATATTTAATAGAATAAGAACCAGAAATGGTCTTCTGAAATTTTATCTTTAGCATTATTTTTGGAGGCAACACATTTGTTGCCTAATGGTTCCCTTTTTGACCCCTTTACGTCCACAATGATTATGGGCATCCGATTTGCACATTTACGGTAACCTTACTTTCCTAGAACCACGTTCTGTACTTACTTTGGCTCTTTATAAACGAACTTGGGTATCTAGCACATTCATCGAACTTCTTGTTTCTAAGGAATTTTAATGTCCTTATTCTCTATAGAATCCGTTAGGATAACGAGAATTGATGGCAGGATGTAGTAGACCAAGTATGGTTTACGGACGATTTCAAATAGTAAAATTTTGACTCGTGAGCCGGTGATATTGGTCCAAACTTTCAACGACTCATTTACATGGCAAATACTCAATGATATTTTAGACAGATGTATATGCCTTCCTCCTCATCTGTGCCAGGGAATGTTTAGGGAGCAACACAAATAAAATAATTTTTTTTTTAATTTTTTGAAATTTGAAATTTTTTGTATGTAAAATTTTTTTTTGATGTCAGACATACCAAGCTGCGCTTAAGGCCTTAACCGCATTTGAGCTAAGCTCTAGGATAGTCATGGATTGTGCGACATCTCTAAATGAACTCGGTCCACCAGAGGTTAACCCTATGTTAGGTTCCTAGTTATGAGGGGCGTGTTGGCTATAAGCTGACCGACTCTCTAGCCAACCTAGAGGCCCGACGTAGATTTATAGCGACAATACTTTTTGGGCATATCCAATGGTTATGCCAAAAAAAAACTGATTCCTGGGCTGAAGCAGAATTCTACCACCATTGCGAAGCTCTGACAGGTCTTAGAAAAGCACAAAGGTTTTCACGTTATCTCGGTATACATTTCAACGGCTACTATCTCTCAATAAGAGTGACATAAGCCTACTTAGGGGATGATTTACCTAGTCATTGTGTTCCGGTATTCGTTTCCGGTATATTCGTTATCATTAATTCAATGTAGAAAACACTGAGATTAAAACATACAACTACTGTAAGCTGCTTGATGTCACGTCGGAATACGTTCTTTGTGTGTGTTCTGTCTTGGGATCGCATAGAACAAAATTCCTAGGAGGCTCTCTATTGTCTCCAGGGGATATGAATGACCGATCTCTCACCGTACACGATTATTGGCTATATCCGTAGCCTAGCACTTGTTTGGTGAAAATAAAGGCTGCACAAAGATCCTTTGGGTCACGGTACTTGGGCCCTATTACTTAATAACACAACCTACGCAGTAAATCAGACAGTCTTTCGTCAATAGGATGTCAAACATTCGCTTACAAGTGCTCGATCTTTTTTGTTTTTCTACATAGACCTTACATATACCGGAAAGACTTCAATCACATAAACGAGGTGGCCAGTTACCAGATTTATATTTCAAATTTATTTTAGAAAAAAAAAAAAATAATATCTTACGTTGTATGGAAAGGTATCACGGCTACTTTTTCAATCCAGTCTGTGTTGTGCTAGACTATACATATTAATGTGAGGATTACTTTTGCCAAAATTCAAGACTTTACTTATTACAGTTCTCGTGGTACACCATCAACATTTTTGACTTTGAATGGGAAGTAGGTACCACACCCACTATTTCAATCCAGTCTAACGTTTTGCTAGACTATGAATTTTAATATGCAAAATTTAGGTATCCGATAATAATTTTTCACTTTGTATGGGAGCTACCACGCCCACTATTTCCCTCTAGACTGCGTTTTCCTAGACTATAAAAAATATTAATATACAAAATTTCGACAGTTTGTCTGTTATAGTTCACTAGGTATACGATAATAATTTTTTTACTTTTTATGGGAGGTGCCACGCCCACTATTCTAAGACAGCTAGTTTTTTTTTTGTCAAAGTATGCACATTAATACTAAGAGTTACTTGCACAAAATTACCAGATTATACTTATTACAGTTCCCAAGTAACAAGATGGCAAATATTTATTTTGTATGGGAAGTGTCACGCCCACTAGAAATTTGTAAAAATTTTAGGAACAACGGTCCACTAGTGAAGACAGCTTTTTGTGTGCAAATCATTATTATTATTCATAAAAATATATTTTTATATGGTATGACCACGCCCCTCCAGATACCAATATATTGTGCTGAGTGATGTAAAATAGAAAATGATTTTAAAATTTGAGATTCGCTTGTTATAGATTATTATACAAAATAACATAGAGGTGTCCCAGTTGTTGAAATAACTATGACAATGTTTTTAAAAGACTTTTTTTATTTTAATTTATTTTTTTTTAGTGAAAACCTACACAATATGAAAATGATGGAAATGTTTAAATTTCAAGGACCATAAATGACAAAATCAAAAAAGCATAACCATGACACCAAAAACTTTTTAACAATAATTCATTTTTAATATTTTTCTTTTCGCTTCTTTTATGTTGTTTATCTTAGTTTTAGGATTTTATTTGTAAAATTTTTTCTCAAATCAAAGAAACAATTCTTCTATATTTTTACAACAAGGTCAAGGTTTTCATTTTCTTTTGTGTCCACATGTGATTTTCTTTCACTGCACTTTTTCCTGCTTTCACTGATGAAATCGATCATTTGCTAAGGACATTTTTTTTCGTCAAACAAACTGACAACAAAGTTTGTTAAGAAAACTTTGTTTTATTGGGAAAATATTTGCAAGGCTGCTGAAAAAATTGTTTTATGGGTAAATTTTATTTTCTTTATTTTTTCATTTCGTAAAATTTGTTATAAAAACTTTTTAGGTTGATTGCAAAAATATTAGATGTGTTGATCAGCTTTCGATGGATGTCTGCACTTGGCTTTAGCTTCCAAAAAAGGAAATAAATTAAAAATATATATATTGCAAAATTATCTCCATCAAGCCTCGGAATCGAAAGAGCGCAATATCTGCTAAAAAAAAAATAACAGCAAAAACTATGTTTTACACCTAATATTTTGGCCTGAAAATATTTTTTTTTGAGAATATTTTTATCAAACAAGTTTAGTGACTGAATGGTGGCAGATTATGTTGTTTTTATTTTATTTTATTATTTTACTTTTGCTAAATGGCCTGAGGAACAATAACAAGAAAATACTCTGCTTTGGTTGAGACTTGTAAAACAGAAACAAGTTTTGGGTTCATTTTTATCAGCATTAAGTCCTGAGTTTTTCCACATTTTATTTATTATATCTTCAACACAAAAATATTTGTTTGCATCAATTAAATGTTTTAATTAGTTTTAATTGAATTAAATTTTTAATTGATTCGAATATATATTTGTTTAAAACAGAATAAAAACAATCCTAATTAAAAAAATAATAAAATCAATTAATTATTTAATTAAATTTTATCTGGAACCAATTAAAACCTTTAATTGGTGAAAATATTTTTTCTTTTCTGCAAATGTACTTATACTTAAGGCTAACAATATCAGAAACACTAACAATGTATAAAAGGGAAAAACTGGAGATTTTGAATTTTTTCATAGTTAGAGGAGGCATTGCCCCATAACTAAACAAGTCAATGTTCGAACCATAATAGTTTGTAGATCGACTTGTAGGTATGGAAGTTTGCAATCTAAGCTGAGGGTAGAGTTTCTGCCAATAAGCCAGCTTAGTTGGTCTGCTTTTAATTTCTTTTTTGTTAACTTGGATTCTATGTATCCTACAATACGCAATGTGCTGCAGAGCATCAAGCTGCAAGCGATAGAGCGGTGAGCGGCAATAGATTAAAACGTTCAAAATACCATCCAAATGGCTAGAAAATAAGCAGCGTTACTGAGCGACATTTTTGATTTAAAACAAATCTTCTAAAAATGTTTTGTCGCAACGATCTAAGAAAATTAAAACAGTTTTAAAGTGAGCGTGAAATTTATGTTTTCGTGTGTACATACGCGACCGCAGTATTGCAAAAATCTTTCAAGAGATTTTCATAGATTTGTATATAAATGGTTAGTTTCGCCGCACTATAGCCTTGTTGCATTTGTAGAATGAGCAACAAATCGTCTTTTTCGTAAATGCGTTAGATTTCTATATAAATGAATACGATTTTCCCATTAAAACAAGTTTTGAACAAACCTCTCTTGATAATGGCATTTTATCAGCCAACTGCTCAGAAATGACGCTCCGTTATAGGCCATTTGCTGCTTTAAAACGCCACTCAATCGCTTGCTGTTCTGGAGGTTTGTCGTCGACTCGTCCTAATTTACCTTAAAAATGTCGCTTACCATTTTGTCGTCGGATTGTCCTAAAAAGATATTTGTTTTGATGTTTCATGGTTGGACAAAACAATTTGGAATCAAAATGTCGTTCAGAAACAATGCATATTTTGAATATCTTAATCTCTTGCCGCTCACTGTGTTGTCGCTCACCGTTTTGTCGTCGACTCGTCCTAGTACTCCTTAAAGAGATATTGGTTTTGATGTTTCATGGTTGGAGAAAATATTTTTAGAATCAAAAATGTCTCCCAGAAACGAAACTTATTTTCTTGTCATATAATATTTTAAATAATTTTATCTCATGCCACTCACCGCTTTGTCGCTTGGCGTTTTTTCGTTGACTCGTCCTGATACTGCTTAAAAAGATATTGCTATTGAGGTTTCATGGTTGGACAAAATATTTTTAGAATAAAAAATGTCGCTCAGAAACGATGTTTATATTGAATATTTTCATCTCTTGCCGCTCACCGCTTTGTCGCTTACCATTTTGTCGTCGGATTATCCTAAAAAGATATTGGTTTTGATGTTTCATGGTTGGACAAAATATTTTTAGAATCGAAAATGTCTCCCAGAAACGATGCTTATTTTTTTGCCATATAATATTTTGAATGATTTAATCTCTTGCCGTTTAACGCTCTATAGCTTACCGTTTTGTCGTCGACTCGTACTAATACTCCTTAAAAAGACATTTGTTTTGATGTTTTATGGTTGGACAAAACAATTTAGTATTGAAAATGTCGTTCAGAAACGTTGTTTATTTTGAATATTTTAATCTCTTGACACTTACTGCTTTGTCGCTTGCCGTTTTGTCGTCGACACGTCCTAATACTTCTTAAAAAGATATTGGTTTTGATGTTTTATGGTTTTTTTCTAGCCATATAGTAATATTTTGAATGATTTAATCTATTGCCGTTCACCGCTCTATCGCTTGCCGTTCTGCTGCTTTGCCGTCGACTCTTCCTAATACTCCTTAAAAAGATATTGTTTTGATATTTAATGGTTGAAATATTTTTTACTTTGAATCGCTTTTTTTGCATTCTGGTAGACAAAATATTTCTAGGGTGTTAAACCTAGAAACAAGGTTACTTCAGGAAGCAAAATAGCGATTTCCTTCATTATGTCTTGCATATCATTAAAATGATAGAGTATTGAAGTTATCGCCCCAAATGCAATTTCTGACTATGAAGTGGTCTTTCAGTATAAAACTTGTTTACCGTATTTTATCTTAACTAAGTTCGTCTCACGAGAGACCGTCTGAGCGCTCAGCTGTTCTCGTTTCACGCAAAAAAAAAAAAACAGTCAGCCATAAATTATTCGTTTTATTGTTAAAAAGAATTGTGTTTATTTCTGGTAGAACAAATAACTTTTTCTTTTTCTTTCTTCTCAAGCGTAATATTAATTAATTATAAATAAACCACCATAAATATTAAATCTTCTTATAAAACACAATGCAATTGTTCTGCTTTGTGTTTCTTTTTCTTAAATGCATATTTGAATTTACACTTAAATCTCGCTATTTTCTGGTGCTGGCTGCATTCGGTTCTTGTAACAAGCACAATATTGCACAATATATAAATACAAAAGCATCTTGTTGTTACAACTGCAGTTTATTATAAAAATGTGTTATTTTTTTCTGTAGTCAGTCGAGCGTAATTGTTTTTCTTGTACTTTCACACACACAAACAAAAAAAAAAAAAAAAAAAAAGATTTATAAACCATTTAAAACAAGAGCTTTTGAATAATAAAACAATACATAAAAACAAAACAAAAAATAATCAAGTAACAGTCCTATATGCGGTTAAATTGCATACTGGTGGAAAGAGGTTATGTAATTTTGTCACTCGGGGTGTACTTTCTACAATATTAATTTCCGACCTCATAAACATATATATTCCCTATACATAGAGAAGTCGATTTAGCGATGTCCGTCTGTGTTCGGGTTGAAATCAACTTTGCCAAAGCACCGGAAAAGATACAGAAAATTTAAGCCCACCAGTCTACCAGGCATAGTTTCAAAAATTTTGCTAGTGCAATTCAGCAATTTCAGACCATTCCATTTGTAATGAAACTCTAATGCTTTTTTTACTTTCCCATACGTTATAAAGTAATCAAAAATGAAATTTAGTATGTGCCTTTGGTATGTGAAGATGAAGAGCTGTATACTTTTTGGGCATAATCGGGAGGGGGCAAGGGGTAGTTTTCTTACCCCAAATTTTGTGAACGCTCTACAGGTCATACCGTATGACATATTAAAACGAAATTTAGCATGTACCTTTAGTTTATGGAGATGAGAAGGTGTATACATTTTGGGCATAATCTGAGGTGGGCAAGGGGTAGTTTACTTACTCCCAAATTATGTAAACGCTCTACAGGTCAAACGGTATGACATATCAAAATGAAATTCAGTATGTGCCTATGGTTTATGGAGATAAAGAGCTGTGTAAATTTTGGCCATAATCGCGAAGGGGCAAGGGGTAAGGTAAAAATTTAATTTTTCGATTGGAATATACTTTGAACTTTCATTCTTTAAAAAATATTTGTATCCATTTGGTATGGTAAAGTTGAGTGTAGGCCACTCCAGTTTTATTTTTTAAATAAATATTAGCACGCAACCACTAGATCGTATGGAGTGATTGTTGCTAGGGTAACCAGTAGAGCCACAGGTTGTCCACTGGGAACCAGGAGCACTCAATAGGCATATTGGGGTTTACATTGACTCCCAAATATATTTAGTCTGACTATTCTAACGTAATATATATTGTAGGAAGGTCCTAATTTTTACACAAAAATTTCTGTACAAGTTTTACAAAAATTTTTCAATAACATTCGAAAATTTATTATAAATAAATAAAATAAATTATTTTAAATAAATTTTCGATAAAATTTTTATAAATAATTTTCGATAAATTTTTATAAAAAATTTTAGATGAAATTTTTACAACAAATTTTCGATTAAATTTTTACAAAAAATTTTTAATACAATTTTTAAAAAAAAATTATTGATAAAATTTTCATAAAAAAATATCGATAAAATATAAAATACAATTTAAAAAAAAATTTAACGATAAAATTTTTATTAAAATTTTTCGATAAAATTTTTTTAAAAAACCTTCGTTAAAATTTTTATAAAAAACTTTCGATAACATTTTTATAAAAAATTTTCGTTTAAATTTTTATAGAAAATTTTCGATAAAATTTTTATACAAAATTTTCGATAAATTTTTATACAAAATTTTCGATTATATTATTACAACAAATGTTCGATAAAATTTATACAAAAAATTTACAATACAATTTAAAAAAAAAATTTCGATATAGTTTAAAAAAAAATGTCGATAAAATTTAAAAAAAAATTGATAAAATTTTGGAAAGTTTTTTTTTAATAAATTTTCGATAAAATTACCAAAAATTTGTGATAAAATTTGTACAAAAATTTTCCATATAATTTTTACAAAAAAGTTTCAATAAATTTTTTTACAAAAAAATTTTCAATAAATTTTTTTACAAAAAAATTTTAAATAAATTTTTTTACAAAAAAATTTTCAATAAAATTTTTTACACAAAAATTTTCAATAAAATTATTTACAAAAAAATGTTCAATAAAATTTTTTACGAAAAATTTTTTACGAAAAATTTTTGTTAAAATTTTCAATAAAAATTTAGAAAAAATTTTTGTAAAATTGTTACAAAAAATTTTCGATAATCTTTTACAAATAATTTTTGATAAAATTTGACAAAAAATTTTCGATAAAATTTTACAAAAAAATTTTCTATAAAATATTACAAAAAATTTTATATAAAATTTTACAGAAAATTTTCGATAAAATTTTTTAAAAAAATTTTGATAAAATATTTACAAAACATTATCCATGAAATTAAAAAAAAAATTCCATAGAATTTAAAAAAAATTTGTGAAATTTAAAAAAAAATGTTCGATAAAATATTTTCAAAAGTTTTTATATACAATTTTTACAAAAAAATTTCAATAAAATCTTTGCCAAAAAAAAATTCGATAAAATTTTTACAAAAAATAAGATGTAAATTTACAAAACATTTTCGATAAATTTTTTACAAAAGATTTTCGATAAAACTTTTTCAAAGATTTTTTGTAAATCGCTGGTATTATTGCGCTGAACATAAAAAAGTCGCAGAATAATCAAAATGGCCTCGTAATAGTAGACTTTTTATTATATACTCATATCAATATTCTACAGCAGAAAAATACTAACAACAGAAAAATGCCCTAACAAGTTAGAAGCATTGTATCTAATAACTTTATTCTCTAATGTAATTGATTAGAGCATAAATGCCTTGACGCCTTGGGCGTTTGATATTTTAAACAACATTTTCACTTGTTTAAGCGATTTTCTTTATTCGCTTTACTTGCTTTAAAATATTTGTTTATTGTTGTTTTTGTTAGTTTGTCATGTCAAACTTTTGGTTGTATTGAATTTGAACTTTTTGACAGTTTTGCAATGTTGTTTGCGTCTGTCACAAAACAAAAGAACTGAAACTAAACTGTCATGTTAGAGTGAAGAGTCATTGAAAAGGGGAATTGCTTAAGGAAAATGTATAAAAGCAGAGTTTTGAAGAACTAAAGTGAAGATTAAACTTACAGTGTTATACTAAAACCTAAATCAATTTCATTATTAAAATATATTTACGTTCTTTAACATTTCTTTGATGATTCGTTTGATCACCTGCTAGAAGTAACATTTTTTTAGGATTGTCTTGAAATTGAGTTCCAAGAATAATCGAATACATCCTAAGCGTGTAATCTACAAGCATAATTTTTGAAAACTCTAAATCCGCTTCTTTCTGAATATAATTTGTCGGGGCCAGACTAAAAAAACTAAGCATTTCTTTCTAAAAAGTGAAATTTTTTTCATAAAAAGTTACATTTTAAGATTTTATCGCTGAAAATGTGAGTCGTCTTTTGTACCAAAAGTTAGGAAAATTTGATAAAATTTTATGTGATTTATGAAAACGGCATCACTGATGTAGAAGAATGTAAGCTGAATTAGTAAAAACAATTAAAATGTTGTTTAATACGTACAGTAAACT
Organism: Phasia obesa; assembly: GCA_949628195.1. Taxonomy (NCBI): domain Eukaryota; kingdom Metazoa; phylum Arthropoda; class Insecta; order Diptera; family Tachinidae; genus Phasia; species Phasia obesa. The sequence continues at coordinate 152,482,678 of OX451216.1, forward strand.
TGCAAAATTTTAAATAAATGGCTATTCAGCTAGCTGAATATGAAAAAAAACATGATACTTTAGTATGAAGGTAACTGAAAAAAAAAATATATAAACAGTTTTAAAAAGTAATCAAGAAAATCCAAAAATTTAGCCAGTTGAATAAGCAAGTCGCAAAAAAAAATTTTTTCTAAGAAAATAAATTATTATTTCAAAGGCTATAATGCTGAATTAAGTTTTAAACATAAACTATTACAAAATTTAAACGAACCGTTTTAAAGGCGATCATGTTTTTTTTTTAATCTTTTTCTTAAAAATAATTATTTTTTCGCATGAAAACTTAATAAAATATAAGTGAAATTGAATTTATTAGAATAAAAGAAAAATGAAAGAAGAATACAGCTAAATTTACCATAAAGATAAGAAAATTAATACATTATATTAAATTTTTCCACAAATAATGTTGTATTATTATTCAGCTAGCTGAATTCGTAGAAATGAAAAAATAAGTTATTTTATTTCATAGGTTGGTATAAAAAAATTATAAAAAATGCTATTCAGCTAGCTGAAGTGAGAAAGTAAAAAATTATTTTATAATAATAAATCAATAAAGATGTTATTCAGCAAGCTGAATATGCAAATAAATACAATGTATCGTATATTTCCCCTGTTACACAAATCTAAATCAGCCAGCTGAATAAATAAATAACAACTATTAAATAGTTAGTTGCAAGATTTTAAATATAAAAAAGGTTTAGCTGTCGCAAATAAATATAAAATAAAGAAAATAAATATAAAATATTGACTATATAATACTTTTTAGATAGCTGAATAAAGTTTTTTGATAAATTATTTTAAAAATTTGTTAGTTTCGAAATATACGACTAGAAAATGTTTTATTCAGCTGTCTATATTAGATAGTAAATTCAAAAATAATACTGTTTAGCTAGCTGAATATAGCAAGATTGTATCTTTTAAGGTAACTTAATATATATAAAGATATAAATACAGATAGAAATGATTTTCAGCTTGCTGAATTAGGCGAAAATAAAAAATTTTAACATGTTTGCGGATTCTAAAAATTTCAGGAAGCTGTAAAAATAGGAATGTATGCTATTCAGCTATTAGTTGTAATAGCTGAATATCATTTACTTCATATAGCATTCACGTCCGCGAACGTGTTAACTAATTTGATGAATTTAAGGCCATTAAAATGGAATTTAGTATTGTGTAGCTGGCTAAATTAAGGGGAACTTACTATTTTTATGATAAGATAACGGAAAACTACTTCATAAAATGTTTAGATACTTTTCATTCTATTAACATATTTTATTTTATCGTTGTGGTTTTGTAAATTTAGCATTTTTATTGTTTATTCTTATTTTCTGGGAATAAATTTTAACACTTTTTAAAATTTATTTCCTCTATTCTTTTATGTCTTGATGGTGTTTTTATTCCCTTTTATTTCTCTATTTATATTGTGCCTGTCTCGTGTACACTTTTGTGGTATTGTGAGAAATATGTATATGTATGAATGTAAACAAGAACTTTTTCTTAACATGTCACAGCATGTCTAAGAAAACAAAAAAAAGTATTGTCTGTCTGGCAGTTAAAGTTTTATGCTAAAAAGTCTTACAGACTCTGGGAACCACAAATATAAAGTGAATATAACCAGAAAAAACTGAGAAGGGATAATATATTTAGCTGGTGTCATGAAGACAGTTTGTTATCTCTGATCAAATAGAGTATGTGTGTTTGTATTTACATATGTATATGTATAAAGTTTGACAGTTTACTCATTCAGTTCATTTATTTATACATGATTGAATATTGTTGTTTTATCTTTTCGTCATCTGTTATCGTAAGTTTTATTGTTGTTTGTTTGTTTCTTTCTTTGTTTGCTACTTATTTTTCTTTACGACTATAACTTTTCAGCATCTATACAAATTCCCTTTTTTCTATCTCCTTTTGTAGCCAAACACTTTTTAAATGTTTGTTTTATTTGTTTTTGATTGCGGTACTTTTTTCTACACATCCTCAGCCTCAAATTGTATTTATTTATTTACTATATGGCAAAGTATCCCAGTTGTCCATGTTTCTAAGAAGTGCTTCATAATAACATTTCTTATAGACAATAGAATATCCTTAATGAGGTGTATTGTTGGTCAACATATGTAATACTGAATAACTCAGGCATTACACACCTAGAAAATCTAAGACAATCTAGTGTGTAACTAGATGGGCAACTGGGACATTTTAATGACAATCGAACTTGTTGACTTTTCTTTACATTTTTCTTTTTTGAAAAATATTTCCAAAGCTCTTTAAAAATGCATGAGCCCTTTTTGTTTTTTAGGAAAATATTTGCATGGGTTATGTTGTAGACATGGTATACCAAAAACTCTGTATTTAATTAGTAGTATTTTGTAACCTACTTACATAAACATACATACATATGTATGTCTATAGCAAGGTACGTTAAACAAAATTTTGCAAATAATAAAAAACAAAAAATTCTAATGTTTGTTTTTAAATTGTTATTAATTGCTTAAGTCTTTGTTAAATTAAAAACAAAAAAAAAACGATCAAACAGAGGAAATTAAGTCCTTCAAGAGGTGCACTGTTCCACTTTTGGAAAAGTTATCGATGACTTTACTTTTTATAAAAAAGTTATAAGGTTAACTTTTCTAAGGAAATATTATCAAGATCAAGGTTATCTATACCAAGGACTTCACATTCCCTTCTTTTCTATAGAATAGTTATCGATAGCATTACTTTTCTATAAAAAAGTTATCTATAGCGTTATTTTTCTATAACAAATTTATTGATAGCGTTATTTATCTATAAAAAATTATTTTGTAGCGTTTCTTCTCTATAAAAAACTTATCGCGTTACTTTTCTTAAAAAAAAAATTGTCGAGAGCGTTACTTTATATCTATAGACTAACTTTTCCATCAAAAAAGTTATCGATAGCTTTATTTGTTCTATAGAAAAAAGTTATTTATCGCTAGCGTTAAATTTTTCTCTAGAAAAATTGTTATCGCTAGCGTTAAATTTTTCTCTAGAAAAATTGTTATCGCTAGCGTTAAATTTTTCTCTAGAAAAATTGTTATCGCTAGCGTTAAATTTTTTATAGCAAAAAGTTTTTTATCGCTAGCGTTAAATTTTTCTCTAGAAAAATTGTAATCGCTAGCGTTAAATTATACTCTAGAAAAGTTGTTATCGCTAGCGTTAAATTTTTCTCTAGAAACAAAGTTATCGCTAGCGTTAAATTTTTCTCTAGAAACAAAGTTATCGCTAGCGTTAAATTTTTCTCTAGAAAAATTGTTATCGCTAGCATTAAATTTTTCTCTAGAAAAATTGTTATCGCTAGCGTTAAATTTTTCTCTAGAAAAATTGTTATCGCTAGCGTTAAATTTTTCTCTAGAAAAATTGTTATCGCTAGCGTTAAATTTTTCTCTAGAAAAATTGTTATCGCTAGCGTTAAATTTTTCTCTAGAAAAATTGTTATCGCTAGCGTTAAATTTTTCTATAGAAAAAAAGTTATCGCTAGCGTTAAATTTTTCTATAGAAAAAAAGTTATCGCTAGCGTTAATTTTTTCTATAGAAAAAAAGTTATCGCTAGCGTTAAATTTTTCTATAGAAAAAAAGTTATCGCTAGCGTTAAATTTTTCTATAGAAAAAAAGTTATCGCTAGCGTTAAATTTTTCTATAGAAAAAAAGTTATCGCTAGCGTTAAATTTTTCTATAGAAAAAAAGTTATCGCTACCGTTAAATTTTTCTATAGAAAAAAAATTATCGCTAGCGTTAAATTTTTCTATAGAAAAAAAGTTATCGCTAGTGTTCAATTTTTCTATAGAAAAGTTATCGATCAATTCACTTTTTTATAAAAAAGTTAAGTTATAAGTTAACTTTTCTATGAAAAACTTATTAAGATCAAGGCTATAGATAATATCGATAGCGTTACTTTTCTTTAAAAAAATTTATCCATAGCGTTACTTTTCCATAAGAAACTTTTTGGTAACGTTTATTTTCAATGGAAAATTTATCGTTAGCGTTAGTTTTTTTCTAAAGACGAAGTTAGCGTTGGCGGTAATTTTTCTATAGAAAAAAGTTATCGCTGGCGTTAACTTTTTTATGGAAGTGTGTTATCGATTACTTCATTTTTTTACAAAAAAGTTATTCATAAGTTAACTTTTCTATGAAAAACTGATCAAGATCAAGGTGATGTGGTATAGATAGCCTTGCTCTGAATAAGTTTTTCATCACTTACCCTTCTTCTCTATAGAATAGTTATCGATAGTATTACTTTTATATAAAAAAAGTTAACGATAGCGTCATTTTTCTGTAACAAATTTATTGGTAGCGTTTCTTTTCTATAGCAAATTTATCGGTAGCGTTACTTTTCTATAAAAAAATTATCGATATCGTTACTAGTCTTTAAAAAAATTATCGATAGCGTTATTTATGCATACAAAAAAATTATTGGTAGGTTTCATTTTAATTTATAAAAATTTTATCGGTAGCGTTACTTTTATCGCTAGCGTTAATTTTTCTATAGAAAAAAGTTATCGCTAACGAAACTTTTCTTTAAGAAACGTTAACAATAACTACTTTTAAGATATCGATCAATGAAAAAGTTATCGATATATTTACGTTAACTGTTAAAGGACAATATAACCAAACAGTTTTTTTATCGATTTTAAATGAGATATGTGTTTTTGATGTTAAGGCGCCATACTGGACATACCGAAAATTAACCTTTTCTTTGGTAGACTCTTTAAAATATCCCATTATTTTAAAATATTTCTTTATCTTATTTAAGTTTTAAAATTTATGTATGTCATTACTTATGACCAAGAGCCCCCACGCAAACCCCTAAGGGTCTGTGAGCACATACACAATCTCAACCAGAATCTCACAAAGAGATCAAAACATGTAATAATTTTATATCAGTAGCATAGCAACTTTCAACAAGGTAGGTTTGTGTCACTTTGCTAAATATTTAGCAAACCAATGCATTTTGACTTTAACCACTTTTTTGGTTGGGGGCCTTTGCTTATGACATACAATTTTAATGACACTTTTTTTAAGAAAGTTACATTTTTACTGTTTTTATGCATGTGAGAATGTGTTTTTTTATTTCCTTTTTATTACAAAGTTTTTCTTTTATTTAGGAAAAAATTTTATGAGAAAATATTTTGAATTTTTTTTATTACTTACGATATACTTAGACCTTAATTAGGAAGTTTTAGTTGATGATAAAATTGCTGAAATTTTCAAGTCGCTTTCCAGAGAGTTCATGAAAAGAAGGCGCGATACACCTATTGAAAAAAATATTTTTTAACTAGCTTTACACACGCCTTCCTTATATTTTTTAAAAATTTAAAAAGTTTCTACAAATATCTGTCGAAAATTAAATGGGGAGAATTTTAATAAATTTTAATTTTTCGAGCGTTTATGTTTTTTTTTCTTAAATAAAGTCTCTGAAAAATTGGGGTTGGGACCGCTAATATTTTTCTTGAATCAATTATTTTGGCAATGGAAATCTGTATGATAAATTAGGTGAAGAAAGTTTTTCGATAAATGTGACTATTTTTGTTCACAACTCTAGGTTTTTGACCATAGTGCAATGTTATTCAATGAAAATTGCCTCTACTTTAGTGTTTAAACTTGGGGTTTTAAAATTATCTCTTAATATTCTCTATATTTCTTTTTTTTTTAGCATGGGAGTCCAGCTACAGCATGGTCACAGTCATGGTGGTGGCTCTGGAGATGGTCATAGCCATGGTGCAAAAAGTAAGAAATCCAAAAAGACCGACAAAGGCGAAAACATGAATGGTCATCAAATTGTATGCCCCACTCCCCCCTCTAGACGCTTAGAAGAAGGTGTTTCAGCCGCTGCCGGATTACCCTCAGCTGGCTCACAAACACTCTCCTATCAAAATTCACGTACTCCTTGTGAGGGTAATCTTGAAATGGCTGAAACTGCAGCTGCCGGTCATCACCATGGCGGTGAGGCGGGAAAAGAAGAACAAAATTTGAATGTTAGGGCTGCATTTATACATGTGTTGGGTGACATCGTTCAAAGTGTAGGTGTATTTGTGGCTGCAATAATAATTTACTTTAAACCGGAGTGGTCTTTGGCCGATCCAATTTGCACGTTTTTCTTTTCGATTATTGTGCTCTTTACAACATTTGCCATTATTAAGGATGCTTTGCTGGTAAGTGGGATGTTTAATTGTCTTCTTGAAATACTTACTCTTGGGTATTCGTTATTAATAAAGAATAAAATATAAAGTTATTTAACGTGTTCACACAAATATTTAAAATATTTTGTATGCTTTTTTTTTGTTTTCATCAACATCAACCATAATTTTTTGGCATAATTTTTTATCGCTGGTTTAAACTTTGGCTGTGCTTCATTTGCAAACGAAAACTCATTTATCATTTTGTATTCCGTATAATGTAAATTCATACAATAATATTTTAACAAACTTTTTTCTGTTCTCCTCCATTGTAGTTTATTTATTTATTTGTTTGTTTTTATTTTAATTTTATTTTTTTATTCGCCTTGTTGAGTCTTTTTTCTGGTTGTTCCCTTTCCTGTTTATAAAATACATAAATGAATAAAAAAATATAAGGTTGAAAAAAAAGGAAAAATAAATTCAAATCGCGCCACTAGAGATTTTAAAATTATACCAAAAGCTTATTCTGTAATTTGATGTTGTACGGAAAAAATACACAATAATACAATATATTTATTTTATTGTTTAGCTTGAGTGGCTGAACACAAGGTAACAGTGGTAAAAAATGCATTAAATTACAGTAAAGTAAAAAATAAAAATATCTATACTTCCCATCATTTAATGAAATGTAGCGAATATTTTTTCTTTATAAAACTTAACAATAAGCTAGCTGAATGAAAAAACAATATATTATACAAACAAATAATACTACAAAATTCATATTTAGCCAGCTGAACAAAGAATTAATCAATTTGTTTTACAAAATAACAATTTAAGCAGATAAAAAAAAGTTAAATAAAGGAGATAAATGGCAAAAATGTCGTATTCAGCTAGCTGAATAAAGAAGATGTTTGTTTTACTAAACAGTACAAGCAAGTAATACTACAGATTTTGTATTTAGCCAGCTGAATAAATAACTAAATCAATTATTTTACAAAAAATCAATTTAAGCAGATAAATAAAGTTAAATAAAGGAGATAAATGGTAAAAACTTCGTATTCAGCTAGCTGAATAAAGAAGATATTTGTTTTACTAAACAGTACAAGCAAAAAATACTACAAACTTTGTTATTTATTTTAATGAATTGTTTTTCAGTAATAAAAACAATGGATGGATAATTCAGCTAGCTAATGAATAAAGCAAATAATGTAAAAATTTAGCTAGCTGAATAAAGAGTTTATTTTACTAAATGGTTTTGAGCAATAAAAGCAATGTTTGCATAATTCGGCTAGCTGAATAAGAAATATTGTCAAAATGTTGTTAAGCTAGATAAATCTAATAAATCCTGTTGGACATACAAACAATTTTTAATTTACAAGTTTTTTCTATTAATAAAGGTAGAAAATTATAAAATTTTAGTATTCAGCTGGCTGAATAATAAAATTACTTCTTTATTAAATAGTTCTTATATAATAAAAACAATAAATTAAATATTGTAAAAATTCAGCTAGCTGAATAAAGAATACCTTTAATAGGTTAAATAAAGCAAGAGAAATAACAATATCTTTATATACATCACATAATTTTTTAATAATAATGGCAACAAAAATTAATACTGAAGTGCTTAACAACTGAAAAGAAAAATTTTGTTTTAAATAATTCTTAAGTAGTACATTAAAAGGATGAACAAATTTGTATTTCTACTGACGACATAAATATTTCTTCAAAGGCTTCAATAATTTCAGCTATAATGGCTGATTCAAAGAACTAAGTTTTTAAAAATAATTCCATTATTTATGGGACACGATTTTTCACAAGGCGGCCAACTGATCTTGGCAAAACGGCTGATAACGGAACTTTGTGCGCAATTGTTCGATAGGATGTTTGACTTGGTGCATCATCCCCCTGAAACCAAATATTACTCTAGTCTATATCTTTGATATAAAAGGTTCGTAATATAGCTCATATTCGCTTGCATTTTCGAAAAAATATTCAAATGATGCCATGACCCCAACATCAATATCAAACTGTCTTTTTTGTCAGAAAAGATAGTTTTCTAACATTGTTCAAGCATAAAGTGACTTATTTTGGTCCGCACAGTGATGATATTACCTGATAGTTATGTTTCAGACTGCCTTGTATAATGTAAATTAGCTATATATTCTATTTTTTCAATAAAATTTTTAAAATAATTGTTAAATTATACTATTCAGCTAGCTGAATAAGAAAAAGGTGCATAAAATTAAACAGTTGCTAAGTCATAAAAGAGAAAAATTGAAAAAAATGTGAATTCAGCAGGCTTAAAAACGAACAATTCAAAAGATTGTGAAAAATAATTGTATGATATATATTTTTCTTATAGTAAGAAAACAATTTATAACCTTTTACTATTTTGTTTGGAGAATAAGGAAATATTTAAAGTTATAGTTTTTTTTATTAAAAAGGCAGGGTGCCCTGGTAGGCTAGTAGGTAATGTGGTAATCTATCACCCTGGGATTGGTTTGATTTCTACAAGACTCTGGGTGTGTCGATAAATTTAGTTATAATATAATTAGTTATAATATAATAAATAAAAAGGCAATTTATTAAAATGATAATTCAGCTGGCTGAATTGTAGAATGGTAATAAAAATATTTTGTTTTTATTTTATTTAGAAAATCCTGATAATGAAAAATATGACAATACAGCTAGCTAAATTAATGAAAAATGGATAAATATTTATTTAAAATGTATAAACCAAGGTTAGCTGACTAGAGGAAAAAAATTAATAATATCAAATAATAATTTTAGTTTAAGTCTAGTTAAATTTTAATTATACTAAAGTTTTTTTTCTACTTTTTCGTTCTATTTTGTTAAAATTTTTAAAAAGTTTAACACAAATAACATTCAGCTAGCTGAATTTGAAAAAACATATTGACTTATACTGTTTTATATACTGTTTTAATATTTTTTACCGGACAAAATAACTTAAAAAGTTTCCCAAAACTGTTAGCTGAATTTTTAAAAATCAAAAAGCTTAAAACAAATACCATTCAGCAAGCTGAATTTGAAAAAAGGTTTTGACTTATACTGTTATTCTATCATATCTATCTATTTTTATTTAGCTAGCTTAATATTTTTTACCGAACAAAATAACTTGTAAAGTTTGTTAGCTGAATTTAGAAAAAGGCATTTCATAAAAGTTAATTTGTGATAAAAAATAGCAGTGTATGATTTAATTTTTTATTCAGCTAGCTGTGGTTATTTAGTAAACAAAAGACTACTGAAAATGAGGTTTACATTTTAGACTGCTAGCTGAATTAAAAATTCTTTGCATTATTCTTTGTTTTCAATGGGTAGCAGCAAGGATAAGGGATTTTCATAATTATTCAGCTAGCTGAATTTGTTAAAAAAAGCACAAATTAACTCTAAGAAATTATTATTTTAACTTTATTTAATAAAGTGCAATTCAACGTATTTGCTGTTATTTTTATTCTACATAAAAATGCATTACTTTTATTTACACATTTTAGCCACTGTTTTCCCAGGTCCTTAAAAATAATTTCTCACTGCTTCACATGATTATTTTGTTAACAATTGTGATTTTGTTGTTTATTTAATATATTTTTTTTTATTTCTCTTTCATGCTGTTGTTTCTGATTTACCTCTGCGGATTTCTAACAACTAACAACTTAAAAAAAACAACAAAAAAAAAAAAAACACGTCTCCGTTATGCCTGTCATCGCCTGCGGTTAAAAATGATAAATATACATTTATGGATGTATTAATGTATGCGTTTGTGTGTGTTTATATGCTAAATTTTAACATTGCTATGGCATCGCCAATATCATCACTACAACTTTTGATGCTTCTTCCCATTGCTGCTTCCATTTCTGTTGCTGCCTCTTAAAACAACCACAAACAACAATAAACAAATACGAAAATCCATTGTTACAATTGCTTGCTTGCTATTATCGTTGTATGACTGCTGGTTGGGTATGTATGTGTTTGTGGGCTTATTTGTATTTGAAAAATAGGTCCTTATGGAAGGTACACCCAGTTATTTGCATTATGCGGAAGTTCTTAATATTTTCCAACAAATCGAGGGCGTAAAACGTGTTCACAATTTGCGTATTTGGGCTTTGAGCATTAATAAAATTGCCTTATCAGTGCACTTGGCAATTGGTGAGTACATTCTACAACAGTAAATATCATCTTTATTATCATCAACATAATTACAACATAGAGACAGGCATACACACACACATGTATTTAAACATACGTGAGCCCGTACTGAAACAAGTACTAACATTATTTCATATGCTGATTTTATTAGTGAAAAATTTACAACTTTTTAGTTCATATTTGTTTCAAGTCTCTTTGGGTTTTCAATGATCTGTTTTATTGTGTATGCGTGCTGACAGTGTGCAGCTGCTGCCACAAAATGTAGCAGGATAATACTGACACTAAACAGCAACAGCAACAACAAGTGTTTTCTTGTCAAGTGAGTGTTTTATTTAATTATCCTACCAATTTGTGGCTGTATTGTATAGTAAGCGTAAGTTGTGTGTAAGTGCCTATACAAACAGCTTTCCGCCCCCTGAGTCCCTTATCATCTGTTACTTTTGCTAATTTTAATAATTGCAATAATGTGTGATTTTATTTTTATTGCCAAACAAGTGCTCTTTATAATTGGCAATCATTCATTATAATAATGTTCAATTTAGCATTCATCCTATGAACGTGTATGTGATTTAAAATCATACGAGTGATATTTTGATTTAATATCATTAAGGCAAATGATTGTCATTAACTGATGTATTTAAATACCTAGGAGGAAAATGGAAATGGTGTAAAAGAGTTGTATGCATAATGATATCTTCAGCTATAGTAAAAAAAATTAAAACCAAAAAGTTCTTTTAAGAGGTTCTGTTAAATTGCAATTTTGAATACAACATCAAAAAAGGCAGCAATAGTTTAAAACGTATCTTAAAATTTATAAAGAGTCTTATATATAAGGAAATTTTTGTTAAAAAGGTACTTTTTGTAAAACGAAATTATCTTTATAAAAATTACATTTTATAAAAAAATATTTTTTGATAAAAAGAGTATTTAATAAAATAAAGTACTGAAAAAGTAGTTTTTTGTGAGGTGATTTTAAAAAAATTCGTTTAAAAAAAGATTTAAAAATAAAGGACCTAAAACGTACTTTTTGCTAAAAGTTTTAAAAAAAATTTTTCGTAAAAATTTTCTTGAAAATTTTTCATAAAAAGTTTCTTGAAAATTTTTCATAAAAATTTTTCATACAAATTTTCTTGAAAATTTTTCATACAAATTTTCTTGAAAATTTTTCATAAAAATTTTCTTGAAAATTTTTCGTAAAAATTTTATTGAATATTTTTCGTAAAAATTTTATTGAAAATTTTTTGTAAAAATTTTATTGAAAATTTTTTATAAAAATTTTATTGAAAATTTTTTATAAAAATTTTATTGAAAATTTTTTATAAAACTTTTATTGAAAATTTTTTAGAAAATCTTTGTAAAAAATTTTATTGAATATTTTTTGTAAGTTTTATTGAAAATTTTTGGTAAAAACTTTTTTAGAAAATCTTTGTAAAAATTTTATTGACAATTTTTTGTAAGTTTTATTGAAAATTTTTAGTAAAAATTGTCACAAGAATTTTTTTGTAAAAATTTTTTTGAAAATTATTTGTAAAAATTTTATTGAAAACTTTTTATAAAAATTTTATTGAAAATTTTTTGGTAAAAATTTTATGGAAAATATTTTGGTAAAAATTTGATTGAAAATTTTTTGGTAAAAATTTTATTGAAAATTCTTTGGTGAAAATGATATTGATAATTTTTTGGTAAAAATTTTATTGAAAATTTTTTGTAAAAATTTTAATGTAAATATTTTGTAAAAATTTTAATGAAAATTATTTGTAAAAATTTTAATGAAAATTATTTGTAAAAATTTTATTGAAAATTTTTTATAAAACTTTTATTGAAAATTTTTTTAGAAAATCTTTGTAAAAATTTTATTGAATATTTTTTGTAAATTTATTGAAAATTTTTGGTAAAAACTTTTTTGGAAAATCTTTGTAATAATTTTATTGACAATTTTTTGGTAAAAATTGTATTGAAAATTCTTTGGTGAAAATGTTATTGATAATTTTTTGGTAAAAATTTTATTGAAAATTTTTTATAAAAATTTTAATGAAAATTATTTGTAAAAATTTTAATGAAAATTTTTTGTAAAAATTTCTTAAAAATTTTTTGTAAAAATTTCTTAAAAATTTTTTGTAAAAATTTCTTAAAAATTTTTTGTAAAAATTTTATTAAAAATTTTTTGTAAAAATTTTATTAAAAATTTTTTGTAAAAATTTTATTTAAAATCTTTTGTTAAGATTTTGTTGAAAATCTTTTGTTAAGATTTTGTTGAAAATCTTTTGTTAAGATTTTGTTGAAAATCTTTTGTACAAATTTTATTGAAAATCTTTTGTAAAAATTTTATTGTAAATATTTGTAAAAATTTTATTGAAAATTTTTGTAAAAATTTTATTGAAAACCTTTTGTACATATTTTATTGAAAATCTTTTTTAAAAATTTTCATAAGAATTTTCTGTAAATTTTATTAAAAATTTTTGTAAAAATTTTATAGAAAATATTATGTAAAATTTTATAAAAATCTTTTGTAAAAATTTTGTTGAAAATCTTTTGTAAAAATTTTATTAAAAATCTTTTGTAAACATGTTTGGTAAAAATATTATTGAAAATATTTGTAAAAATTTTATTGAAAATTTTTTGTAAAAATTTCATTGAAAATTTTTTGTAAAAATTTTATTAAAAATCTTTAGTAAAAATTTTATTGAAAATATTTTGTAAAAATTTTATTGAAAACTTTTTGGTTAGTTTTATTTAACATTTTTTGTAATAGTAAATATTTTGTAAAATTTTATTTAAAATATTTTGTATAAATATTATTGAAAAATTTTTGTAAAAACTTTTCCGAAAGTCTTTTGTAAAATTTTTTTGTAATATTTTTTTTTAAATTTTTTTTTGTCAAATAATTTTTTTTTTTTGAAATTTCTGGTAAAATTTTTTTTGTTTTTAACTTCGGTTTGTTTAGCTTGCGATTTAATTCTGAAAATTGTTTTACAGATAAATAAGCTGTAAAGGAATTCATTTTTCTCAGGAACTATAAAATTGTGATTTTTCGAGATATGGCTATGTAGCATTATAGGAGCGATATGTATTTTTAAAAAAGATATATTTTAAAAGATGGTTTTATAAAATATAATTTTAAAGGCTTTTTTAGTAAATAATATTTTAAAATAATCAGTTTTGATAAGAAAGGTACATTGATGGCTTTTTTTTAAAAAGCTGATTTGAATAAAAACAAATTTTTATTAAAAGTACTTTTTGTAAAAAAAGTAAATTTGTTTAAAATGTCATTTGCTATCAGTTTTTTATAAAAAGTTCTTTTTATAAAAGATTCATGTGAAAACCCTACACAGCTCTTAATAACAGGATTAATATTTTTATATTAATCCCGTTTTTGATAACTAAGATTAATTGAAAAATTTATATATTTTTTAAAAGGTGTTCTTGATAGTAGGTACCTTTTAATAGGTAATTTTTAATAAAAATTACCTTTAATAAATTAATTATTTAGGCTTAAGTTCTTAATTATAAAGAGATAAAGAAAAATTAGATACCAGCAAATATCTAATTGTTGTTAATTGCTAACCAAAGGATAGCTAATAGCAAGACAGATATATACCATTTTCAAATAAAAGAAAATATATAAAGAGAATAAAAATAAAGAAAAATGTTTGCTTGGTAGTATAATATAAAACGAAATAGTGTTTAAAAGTGTAAAACAATTTCAAAAAGCTCTATCTTCTATGAAATATAATGTAAAATTAAAATTTCTCAGATTCTATTTCTTTGATAAGTTTGTTTAAATAGAAAATTAATAACAATTGAAACTACCGGGTAGATTGATACAAAGAGTACTGATGACGGACGTAGCTGTCTAGAAAATGCATTCTGCTTTGCTGGTATCTAATTTTTCTTTATCTCTTTATAATTAAGAACTTAAGCCTAAATAATTAATTTATTAATTCAAAAATAGTTCAAATAATATTCATATAAAAATTACCTTTAATAGGTTGTATATTTTTTATAATAAGTATTTTTAAAAATGTTAATTTTATTAAAAAAATTTTTTAATGAAGGTACTATTTTCTAAGAAGTACTTTTTAAAAGGTACTTTTTATAAAAAAAATTTTTCATTTCAAAAGGTACTTTTTTTAATTTTTTTTTGCTTTTACTTAAAGTACTTAGTTCTAAATATTTTTTAAAAATTTATTTGTATGTTAATAGATATAATTCGACTAATTAAAATTTAAAAATATTAAATTTTTTAATATCCTTATATATTATATATCCTTAGATATTTTGAACAATACCAAAATACTAATCATCGTTTGCTATTAAAAAAATTTATTAATCTTCTAAAATATTCTTGCACCATCTTTTTTGCTTTCTATGCAATTTGAACGAAAATGAGCACACAAGAAATAAAATATATAATAGAATTTATTAAGGATATAAACCACAATAACACCTCTAAGACTCAGACAGAAAATGATAGACAACTTACTTTGAACTTTGATAAACTTTTTTGTACCTGATTATCAACCAAGCAGTGTGGTGGTATGAACGTTCACATTTCGCTAAACAGTTAATATTGAGCGATCCATCCAACCAACCAACCAACCGGCCAGTCTGCCAGCATCCACCATCAGCTTGCAGCATTCAACGAAACGTAACGTAATGCACAACTCTTGTGTAACTGCAGGCCATTTATTAAACGCATGCTTCGTTGGCTGCACAAAAATTTCGTTGCATGAATGTTTAACGCACAAAACAACAAACAACCGAAAAGCTAAAATCAAACAAGTCTGCATGAGTGCAAGAAAGAAACCAAGGTTACCGACCATAAAGGTAGAAGGCACAAAAAAATTATTAGAAAAAAAAAAAAGAAAAGAATTCATAGAAAAGGTGCACAAATCTAAAATAATAATATTTGAAAAGAAAAGAAAAAATACAAAGTGTTGAAAATTGAATGTGCAATAAAATAAAATTAAAGCTCACTAGCACGATGTTGAAATTATTCTATGCTGGGTTTTGCTGCATAATGGAATGTGAATTAAACATGTTCGATCTCCAGACTCACAATTAAATTAAATCTCAAAAATACCACGACTTTGCCTACGTCAAATTGGATTAAGATATGTTCATGAGCTACCGAATTATTTCCAAAATAAAATCTTTTTAAACCACTGTGCAAAGTGATCGTAAATAATTTTTTTCAAGGATGAGTTTCGTTTGATGTTTAAATATGAATAAGAACTGTTATATCTGATAAAATCAAGCCAGATTTGATTTTTAGTCCTCACTCAAACAAATGCCCATTTGGAGGGCCTTGAGAAATCTTATTATATAAACATTAGAAAGTCACCGTAGAAAGGGACTATTTTGAGAAATAAAACTTTTTTTTTGCTGAACAAAAAAAAATGTATCCAAAAGAGTCAAGAAGTTATCAAAGAGCCCTGGTGCCTGGCCTGTTCCATTATCCTAAGGGTGGTCTTTCCACTGGATAAAAACAATGTAACTACTAATGTGGCAATTTAAGAGCATGGCTGGCATGCTCAAAAATTGGAGACCATCAAAACTCCCTGTTGTTGGTAGCTTTTGTGGGAGTGCAATAGCACACCGAACTAAATAACCCTTTCTGCATTACTCCCACAGCCATCACGTTACTCCCTGAAGGCCCTCAACAATAATAGGTCAGACAGGTTTGGAAAAAACCCTGTGGGGATAACGATTTTCGTGGTACCAGACAGTTTGGACATTGGTTACACCTCGAAGTTTGTTATCTTGCAGTTTCAAGCTCTTGCTGGTCTAGGGGACTGGTGCCCCCATATACCCCGAAAAACATTGGTGTCAAAGGATCAAAATTCAACTAGACAATAGTAATATAAATAACTAGCTATGCGAACATACTTTGTGTGCTTTCTGATAATTTTTTTTCGATTTTGCTTTGAAAGTAATCGATACCAAATTTTCACTTTTACAACTCTTCACGTATATGTATTTTCTTTATATAAAGGTACCCATCCCTAGATAAAATTTTAAAATTTATTTAAAATTCTAAAATTCTAAAAACTATTGTAAAGCTCTTTAAATGGTGTTTAAAATATCCCGCCTTAAGTTATGCATGTGGATAAAATTGCTTACTTTCAGGATACTGAGGTACCTCCTAATAAAAATTTTGTTAAAATCCATCCCATAGTTTTTACGTGCTGCGAACACAAACAGAAAGACATACAGAAAGGTAGACATACAGGAAAAAAGTTACTGTTTTATTATAAAGAAATGAGTTGCCTTCATAGGTTGGTAGTGCGCGCGCTAGTCTATTGGTCTGTGGGTTACATATAGTGTTGTTAAAAAAAGGAAATCACTGTATCGACATTGTCATCAATTCTATTATAATTTGGTATTCCCTAATAGTTTTATAACGACGTCGACGGCTTCTTGAGACCACAGTTCTGTAGAGAATCAAAATTTAATATTTATAATCTCCATTTCTTCAACTTATTTTTCAAATTGGTTAAAATTTGTTATATAAATCTTTTCCATTTTGAATTTTGTGCCACTTCAACTCGTTTATAAAAACCAAGACGACAAAGTTGTCGTCGTTACAACACAATTTTGATGGTACAATTTCTTACGAAATACCAAATAAAAATAAACACTCATCTATAAATGTAGATGTCGACAAAGGGAATACCAATTTAAACCTGTCGACACGTCGTGTTGTATTGTATTGACAACGCCTAAGAGAATTGGAGTGAATAGTATATTTTAATTCTAATTATTTCTTCGACATCGCCGTCGTCACTTTTGAGTCGTCCACACTTTGTATCGACGTCGTCATCAGGGATTAAAGCTCACTGAGGTTACTGTGTATTTCAATTCGAATGAAATCTTTTTCAAAACACAATGTTAAAGTCCTGCAATTTCGAATGATTTCCTTTTCTAATCGAAATACGCAGTAACCCCCAGTTCGATTATAGTTTAGTGTACCGAAATGGTCTAAGAACGACGTCGACGGCTTATTGATAACACTCTCTGTAGAGAAGCAAAATTTAATATTTAAAATCTCTATTTCTTCAATTAATTCTCCGAATTGGTTTCAACTTGTTATTTAAATCTTTTCCATTTTATATTTTGTAGCACTTCAATGAGTTTAGAAAAACCAAGACGACAAAATCGTCGTCGACACCACACAATTTTAATGGTACGTTTACTTAAAAAATACCAAAAAAAAAAACAGCGGTAATATTGATGTCGACAAAGAGAAAATCAATGTAAACCCGTCGACATAAAACGTCGTCGTATTGTGTCGACAACGCTTAGTAGAATAGAAGTGAATAATATTTTTTAGGTTTAATTATTTATTAGACGTCGTCGTCACTTTTGAGTTGTCAACACTTTGTATGGACGTCGTCGTCAGTTCGATTATAATTTAGTATAGCCTAATGGTATTATAACGACGTCGACTTGTTATTGATAACAATTTTCTGTAGAGAATCAATATTTAATATTTATAATCTCCATTTCTTCAATTAATTTTTCGAATTGGTTTGAACTTGGTTTCTTATGTGTTCCATTTTTAATAGTGTGGGACTTTAACTCGTTTATAAAAGCCTAGACGACAAAATCGTTGCCGACACAATAATATTTCGATGTCACAATTTCTTACAAAATACCAAATAAAAATAAAACAGTCATCGATAAATGTGGATTTCGACAAAGGCAATACCAATTTAAGCCTGTCGACACAAAACATCGTATTGTGTGGTGTTGTGTCGACAACGCCTAATAGAATAGGAGTGAATAATATTTTTTATTTTTAATTATTTATGCGCTTAAAAGCTAAAACGCCTTAGAAATGAGTTGTAGGGTGTTAGTTGTTACTAAAAATCTTAGACCTCTCAAGGTTTGAGCCTAAAAAGATTCATTTGAAAAAAATAAAATAAATATAAAATAAAAATAAAAGGAGTTTAAAATATATTAATGTAGTTTTTAAGCTTTTTTTAAGGTTTCAGAAAAAATATGTGGCTTTTTTATAAAGTATATCCACAATTCGTTACAAACAAAGTTATTTGCTTTTTTACCTTTTTTTCTTACTCTCATGAATTTAGAAAAACTTTTAAATTCGTATTTTTATTCTAAACGTAAAACAAGAATAATTTCTTTAAGTTCTTTTTTTAACATTTTTTCCATCATTCCAAGCTAAAATAATTTATTGTTTAAGGAAGTTTTCGTTTTTTCCTCCGCTCCGGTAATTTTTTTTGTTTGCTTTTTATTTTTGTAAGGTCCTAACCTTGCCTTGCCCGTATAACAGCAAGGAAACGTAACACCAGGAAGTATGGAAATAAAGTATAAACGAATGAATGAGCAAGAAAATAAAAGAATAACTTTGGAGACAGGACAAGTTTTGTTGCGTTTATAGTTTGAAAGCGAAATGATTAATGGAAGCAGAAATAGAAAATACAAAAAAAGCTCAATAAACTTAACTAAAAAGGACAATTCAAGTCATGTGGAAAGGAAAAGTTGTGGTATACTCGTATATTTAAAAGTTACCTACAAAGAAGGAAAAAAAATAGAAATTACGAAAAAAATGTATGGCTTTCAAATGGAAATTAGAATAAGCAAAGCAAAGCAAATATGAAATTAAAAAGGACTTAATAAAGTTCAGCATAAAATGCAAAAAAGCAGTTTAATTTTTATTTCCATTTCACACTTTTTAAACCTACAAGCTGTTTTCAATTAAGCCTTAAAGCTTAAAAACTATAATGAGAGTAGTTTTTTGTTAAATATTCTTTTTTTTAGCTTTTTTACAAGAACGATATAAAACAAGAACAATAAAAAATGATAACGATCAACAACTTCATTATCTTAATTAGTATTGTTAAGAGTTAAGCGGTTTTGTGAACAGTACACAGCCTGCTAAGGAGCATTAAAAAAGTACTTTAACTTAAAGCACACAACAATTTTATTTAGTTTTTCTTGTTGTTGATTTTTTTTTATTTTTGCTCATTTTTAATTTAGAATGACTTAACCCACAACAAGAGAAAAGTTGTTGTTTTTCGAAAAAAAAAGATGCCACAACATCATCATCATCATCACCATCGTCATTTCCAACTTTATACACATCATCCTTAAAGTCGTTATGGCTGTCATCAGCCATCATAATAACAGCTTTTCTAGAATACTCAGCAGTGCACAGTGGGGCAGTATGAAAATATTTGGGATATAACTCAGCCATTTGTTAAGGGCTAGGCTGATTGATCTATGATTTGACACGACAGTAGCAGAGGAGTATCTCAGCTTAAGTTTTGAAGGTGGGCACCATCCACTTGTCAGGGGTGGCGCTATGTGGTATAAAATTGGGTAACTCGCCCCTGCACATTATTTTAGAGCTTGACATTTTTTCAATTTTTGTTTTTGTCATGAAATACTTTCAGCAATAGTTGGGAGTATATATAGCTTTATTACGGCAATATTCTTTTTCCGGTCCCAGCTTTGGGATTATAGAAAATATAGACTAAAATCTAAATTTCGATGTAAAAAAGATCAAATTTAAGTACCTTCATCTTCTACAAGCTTAATCAATTTTCACGAAATATGGCTTATATATAGTTAGCTTGCACAGAGATATAAAATTTTTATATATTCCTTAAGAAATTTGTTTTCTATTAAAAAATATATCTATAGATATAATAAAGTAGTATATCATTTCCGTCTGTCCTTCATTGTTTGTGTTCGCATCACGTAAAAACAATAGGACGGATTTTAACAAAATTTTGTAGGGAGGTTCCTTTGTATTCTGGTAATAATATAGGGTACTTTTTTTTCCTCAAAAATGTCTTATTTTCAAGAGAAAGTGGAGAAAAACGCAATTTACGGCTTAAAGGTTCTAAAATTTTCGGTTTAAAACTGGGATTATTTCAACACGGTTATATTTTCACCACACACCTTTTTATTTTTGAAAGTGCGATATTTGAAAAAACTATTACCCTACAGATGGCGCCAGTTGATTAAAATTTGTATATTTACTTTGTGGAATTATATTGTTATTAAAATATTTAAAACACCACTTGCAGAGGTTTACAATAATTTTTAGAATTTTAGAATTTTTTATAATTTTTATAATTTTTTTTAAATTTTAGAATTTTATCGAGGGACCTTTATATAAATTAAATCCACAAACCATAACTAAAGCACTATAAAAGTAAGGCCCATTATTATAACTTTCCTTTAGCTGAAGTTATGATTTTGTTGGAGCGATAAGTTCTTTTTCATTATAATAATGTGGGTAATGCTCATTGCTATATCTTTTCCTTATCGTACGTGATAGTTAAACGTGGTTTTTAGCTTACTTTTAATAACGATAAAATATTTATTGATCCAACAAAATCCTAACTTTAGCTAAAGTCAATTTAAAATAATGGGCCTAAGAGTCTTTCAATTGGTGTGGAATACTTACAAATCAAAACCGTCAGTTCGCCCACAACGTGGCAGGCACAACTAGTTAAGAAATAAGATCGATGGCCCTTTTTGCTAAAATGCAATCATTTGGGAATTTTTAAAATGAAAATCGTGTAGTTTTTAACTCAGAAAAGATATAATCTTGAAAATTGTTCTCAATATTTTAAATTTCGCTCTCGAACTATGGGAAAAAATTTAAAAAATTTGCTGAAAGCGCTGGTCGGCAAAAAATAAAAAAAGTTGCAAGCTTGAACCTCGTTAGGTTATTTTAATGGACTTTTATGTGCAGAATCCAAATCTGTTCATAGAGAGTTTTCGAGATATTCTTATTTTAATAAAATACTGATATTAGAACATTAAAAACGTATTATGTATATATTGATAACAATGGTTGTCAAAAAAAAAAAAAACATAGTAGGGAGCAACAAATTTGTTATGGACTTTTATGTTCACAGATTTCTTCTATCACTTCTTGTTTTCGAAATATTCTTATTTAAATAAAATCAAAATATTAAAATATTAGATATGTAGTTATTGTGATAACAATGGTCGGCAAAAAAAGTCGGAAGCTGGAATCTTGTTATATGATTTTAATGGACCTTTATCTGCTAAGTCAAAATCTGTTTACAGATTGATTCTATCACGTCTAGTTTTTGAGATATTCTTATTTAAATAAAACAGTAAGGGCCTGTTTCACAAATGCACTTAATTGTGTATAAATTCAACACTTATGCATTGATTTTTATCATGAGGGTGCTGTACCTTAAGTGGTTAGCACGTTGACTACTAAGCAATGGTCACGAGTTCAAATCTCAGCCATGGCAACATCAATTTTTCTGATATGTATTAATTTTTCTTTATAATAATGCATATCACAGCGCCCTCCTTTGCCGGTATTATCACATAGCACTAAATCGCCGGCGAAGTAAAATAATTATAATTGGTTATGCTAGCTTCAAACTAATTCGCCTAAATAACACCAGAGGCGCTGCAATACTGTTCTCAAAATAATCATAACGTGTAATTGCAGTGTTGCCAGAATCTAAGCTTTACTATCACTAACCATCTGTCTTATCTACTACTATCCCTTTCCAAAGGAAGAACCACAGTTAATGTAGGCATTAACTGCCTGAGTGGTACTTCTCTTAAAAAAAAAAAAAATTTATGGCTTATTTTTTTCCCTAGTATTCCTAGCTTTCCGAAGAAGGACAAAAATGTAAAATATTTGCCGATTGAAATTTTTTAAGAGTTTTTGAAAACAAAAAAAAAAATATTTTGTCATTAAAAATATTTTGTCATTAAAAATATTTTTTTCGCCACCAATTTCTGAATATCTCCGAAACAGTCGAAAACAAAAAAAAAAAAAAAAAAAAAAAAAATTAAAACATAAATTATATAAAGTAAAAGTAAAGTCTTAAAGGTAATTTTATCCCGCATCTTTTAGTGTTTCAATTATTAAAATCGAACAATGCATTAGAGAGTTATTTAGAAATAAGTTAGCGTGGTCGCCTTGCTTAGGGGAAATTATTAGCCGCCAGGCTGCTCATAAAAAAAATATGTAAATGAAACGCAAAAATTGAAAGCAGGTTTTAGTTTAACCACTATATTCCACATATTTAAGTTTAGGGAGCAATTTTTTTTGCTTATGAATAAAATCGTTTAAACTATTTTGAAAAAAAAAAAAAAAAAAACACTGGGGCAGGCTATGTTCATTTTTAAAATGCTTATAATTCGCTCATTTTAAAACATAATTTACAGATGAGTTATTATTGGCAAAATATTTTAATTCTGACCCCACTGTGTAGTGGAAAATTAGCTCCTTCATTATCGCCATAACTAACCATAGTATGATGGTTCGTTCTGTTTATGTTTCGTTGGTTGCATTTTGTGGACCTTGATATTATTTTGAATACAAAACTTTATAGTAAAACTATTTCGGATGGTATTTTTCTCATGGGGTTTAAGGGGATTTTATTTAATTTTTTTTGCTGTTTCGTTAGTTACAGCACAAAACTATTTCTTAATTTATGTTGGTTGAAAATTATTCAGCACCTGTTATGATGAGTCTTTTTAAGCTCACGGAAAGAATGATAGAAAATTCAAGAAGCAAAAAAGGTTTTTTTTTTTTAAATTAAATCTTAATAACTTTTTAATAAGAATTATCGACGCAGGTGATGGGAGGAGTTATATTAATTCTGAACGGACCTCAACATAGTCAATAACGTTTTGTAATTAATTACATATGTAATTAATTCCACAGGCAATTAAATGTAACTGTAATTGGAAAATTTCAATTACACGCAACTGTAATTAGAATTATTCAATTACAATTACAATTACAATTACATTTAACTATTTGTAATTGCTATTAAGCGTTTTTTAATTACTTTTTATTTTTGAAAAATGTAATTATAATTAATTGGTAATTAAAAAATTCCTCTTAGAATTGTATGTATGTAACTGTAATTGAGCAAAAAATCAATTACAATGAAATGTAATGCAAAAATTTAAGTCCTTAATTAAGTAATTAAAAAATTTAATTATTACTATTTTTATGGTTAAAATATATTTAATATATAATATATTTAAAAATAAAAATAAAAAAATATTAATCTAATTTATAAATAATAAAAAAATAATTATCTTCAACATACATGGAAGTTGTGCATTATACTGACTAATTAATTGCCTATTTCATTAGCATTACTTTATAAATATTGCTAATATTTTTTAAAAATTCTAGTAGTTTTTAAAGAAACACTTTCATTAGTTCATTAGCTGTGCCCACCACTTCGTTAGCGTCCATGCAATATTTTGTTCGAAAGACTCCTACTTTACTTTATATAAAGGTTTTCATCCTTACTAAAATAACTGTCACTTTAAACTATGCATATCCGTTAGTTCTTCAGTTATGGTTTATGTATTTGCTTTATATTTATATAAAGGTTCTCATCCTTACTAAAATAATAGCGTACTTTCACTGTTTTTTCTCCACTTTCTCTTGGAAATAAAATATTTTTGCGGAAAAAAGTATACTATATAGTAAGGTACCTTCTCACAAAATTTTATTAAAATCCACCCATTACGTGATGCGATCACAAAAAAAAGAAATACAGACAGGAAATGAATTACTGTTTTATTATTTGTAATTAGGAAAGACAGTTTTCAAAAAAGTTTATTTTTATAAAAGCAAATTTTTCTAAAATGTACTTTTTAGGATTTTTCCATAAAAATTACTTTTGTAAAAGATGCTTTTGAGAAAAGGTACTTTTGAGAAAAGGTACTTGTGAGAAAAGGTACTTTTGAGAAAAGGTACTTTTGAGAAAAGGTACTTTTGAGAAATGGTACTTTTGAGAAAAGGTACTTTTGAGAAAAGGTACTTTTGAGAAAAGTAATTTTATAAAAGGTACTTTTTATAAAAATTACTTTTTGCAAAAGGTAGTTTTTAACAGAAGTTACTAATGGTAAAATGTACTTTTTTTAAAAAGTGTTTTTAAAGGTACTTTTTATAAAAGGTACTATTTGTAAAATGCGGTTTTTATAAGTATAAGGTACTTTTAATGTAAGGTCATTTTAAAAAAATACTTTTTACAAAATAGGGGCTTTTTTAAAAGTTACTTTTATAAATGAGGCATTTTAAAAGTTACTTTTTGGAAAAGCGGCTTTTTACAAAAATTGTTTAATTTATAAAACTTACTTTTTATAAAAACAACAATTAAATAAAGCTACTTTTTATAAAAGTTATTTTATACACAAGATAATTTTTATAAAAGTTGGTTGGCCCAGTAGGATAGTAGATAGTACTATTCTATCAGTCGGTTTGGTGGTTGTGAGTTCAATTTCCACCAAAGACTGCGGATACTTTTTATAATAGGTACTTATTTGCATTTTATAAAAATTGCTGTTTATAAAAGGTGCTTTATATAAAAGATATTTTTTATATAAGTCGGATGACATGGCAAGCTAGTGGATAGTCTATCAGTCTGAGATTGGGGGTTCGACTCCCAACAAAAACACTGGATGTTTCACTGCAACAGCTGAAGGTGTTTGTTGCTATGGTCGGTAAATTAAGAGTGCGCTAGTATATCAGTATCTCAGGCAAGCAAAAAGCTTGGCTGAAAGTGTTGTCATTTTATAAAAAAGTAAGAATATAATTTGTAACATAAATAAACGTACAAAAAATGCTCGTAAATAAAAGGTATTTTTATAAAAATTAATTTTATACGTTTTTTTTTATAGAAAGTACTTTTTATATAAAGTACTTTTTACATAAAGTACTTCATTCACAAAGTCATTTTTACAATGACTTTTTATATAGTAATCATTAGTTTTGCGTTTTATAAAAAGTACATTTTATTAAAGGTACTTTTTAAAAGGTATTTTTTTACAAAGCGGACTTTTATTCATTTTGTTATTTTATATATTTTATATATTTTATATATTTTATATATTTTATATATTTTATATATTTTATATATTTCATATATTTTATATATTTTATAAAATTTACTTTTTACTTAAAAGTACTTCTTATGCAAGAAACCTTTTATAAAAGGTACTTCTTATGCAAGAAACCTTTTATAAAAGGTACTTCTTATACTTATATAGTTGGAAGTATATTTTACAATGTAACAAGTATTTTTTATAAAAAGTATTTTTTATAAAAGTACTTTCTATAAAGGTACTTTTAACAAAAAGTACTTTTTATTAAAGATACTTGTTACATTGTAAAATACACTTCCAACTAATTTATATTTGTAAAATATGCTTCCTTGTTAGGGTACTTTTTGTTAAAGGTACTTATTATTTAAGGCAGATTTTATAATAGGGCGTTTTTATCAAAGATTTTTAAAATAACAAAAAATCCTTATGTTGTGGTGTACACTTCACTAAAATTTGGCATTTTTATATATTTTTTTTTGTATTTTCTCTGAGTTTAAATGCATTCCTCTTTCAACAGCACCGCAAGGAAAAAGTTTTTGCGTAAAAAAAAGAGAAAACATTCCAATTTAAACGGAAATTAGCCCAAATTATGTTTTTGATGACGTTGGCGTCGTCATCGTTGGCGTTGGTGATGGTGATTGTGTCGTTATTGTTGTCGATTTGGTTCTTGTTCTGCCACAATTGTCATTTTATAATAAATGTTAATTTCATTTTCTTTTGTTTAATTTTTTTAAATTTTATTTTCTCATGTTTCTGCGACATTTTTTGTTGTTGTTGTATTCCAACAGTTAATGAATAATTTTTATTTATTTTTTTGTTGAGGTTGAAATTTGAATAAATTGAATAGTTTTGGACAAAAGAAGTAAAATTAGTAAAAAAAATTATATTGTTTGAGTTTTTTTCAACCTTTTTTTTACGTTTTTTAAGTCATGAATATTTTTTGGCGATTTGTGCAGGTAGTGAGTTTTTTCCTTTTAAATAAAAATGTATTTGTTTAACTTGTTAAGTGTTTTTTCTTAACGTTCCCAGTCTTTAAATTAATTAACTTTTTTCTTTTCTTAGCTGTAGTTTGCTGATGTTTTATGTTATTTGTGGTATTACTTTTTTTTTACTTTTAACTTAATATTAGGCTTGTTTGTAGTCTACCGTGGGCAAAATTTTTACATTTTTTATTTGAAAATTAAATATTTTCTTTATTCATTTAAAATGAAAATCGTTTTTCCAACTTCATCACTTTTTTATTTGTACTAAAACTATTTTGCAAGAATTTTTTCTTTCTTCAATCTATTGTTTTATTTATACACGAGCATTTTATTTATTTAATTTTGTTCTCTGTTTGCATATGATGCACGTGCAGCAGAAAGCAATTGCTATAGTGGGTGCATTTTTATATTCAAATAATAAAGATATCTGTAGTCTGGCAGTATTTTATTGAAACTAAATTGAAAACTCAGAAAAAAAGTGAAAAGTTACAAAATCGTGACTTGATAAAAGTAATAAGATAAACTGTTTTTTTAGTGGAAAAAAATTATTCAATAAGTTTTACATTTTAACGCAAATAGATTTTGGCTAAATGTGTCTTTCGGTTGAAAAAAAGGTTGCTGGAAAAAACAAATCTTTGCTAGAATTTTTTAAAAAATGATGGTAATTTAAGTTATTTTTTGCGTAAAAAAGTTGGTGTTTGCTTAAAAAGGTACTTTTTGAGTAAAAAAGTTATGTTTTCAAAAAAAATACATTTTGTGTAAAATAGTTACGTTTTTATTTTACCTCTTTGCCGGAAAAGGTGACTGCTAAAAAACAATCTGTAGCAAAAGAAGTTATATGACTTTTTGCTGAAAAATCAAAATTTTATGTTTTTGTGGCTTATTTTTCCAAAAGAAGAACCTTTAGGTGAAAAAGTACTTTTTGGGTGAAAAAATATTTTTTTTAGGTGAAAAAGTACTTTTTAGGAGCAAAAGATTTTTTATGTGATTTTTGTATGTTTTTGGGGTTTATTTTTCCGAAAGAAGAACCTTTAGGTGAAAAAGTACTTTTTGGGTGAAAAAATATTTTTAAGGTGAAAAAGTGCTTTTTAGGTGCAAAAGATTTTTTTATGTGAAAAAAATACTTTTTACGTGAATAAGTACTTTTTGGGTGAAAAAGTAATTTTTTACTACCACAAGTGCCTTTTTGGTGTCATACTGTAATTTTTGGTTAAAAAGTATTTTTGTGCTTTCTTGCCGAAAAACATAAGATTGACTAAAAACTAACCTTTAGCGTAAAAAGTTTTTTTTTTGTGAAAAAGCTAGTTTTTTTATGAATAAAAAAGTTTTTTGTGAAAAATTAAATTTAGCTGAAAGATCAAAATTTCTCTTAGAAAATTGTTATGCTGCATGACAAAGTAATGTTTAGCGAAGAATTCGACTTTTTCCGTAAAAAGTACTTTTTAGTTGAAAAAAGTACCTTTTACTGCTATAATTTTGGATGAGAAGTAAGTTTTTGCTGAAAAAAGTACTTTTGTGCCGTAAATACTTTTTAGTTGAAAAAGTACCTTGTAGTGTAATTTTTGGGTAAAGTACATTTTTGCCAAAAAACATGATTTTGTTCAGAAGAAAAAATAGCTGAAAGACGTAAAAAGTGTATTTTTGGTGAAAGAGAAAAAGTAGTTTTTGTGAAAAGGTGACTTATTGGTGAAAAATTAAAATTTTTGTTAGGAAACTTTAATGTTGCGTTAAAAAGTAAAGAGTCAACTTTTTGCCATAAAAGTACCCTTTAGTTGTAAAAATACATTTTTGGGCGAGAGAATTTTTTTTTGGTCCCAAATATGTCTTTGGTGCTAAAATGTTTGCTTCGGTGCCAAAAATGTAGTATTGTTTTGGTGCAAAAATGTTTTTTTTTTGGTACCAATGTGTCTTTTTGGTGTCAAAAATGTATTATTGTTTTGGTGCTTAAAGTCTCTTCTTGATGCCTACATTATCTCTTTGGTGTCAAAGAGTATGTTTACTTAAAAAAAGTGTATTTGTGGCGGCAATGGTATATTTCTGAAACCATAAGTATATTTTTGGTGCCCAGAAGAATATTTTTGGTGCCCAAAAGTATATTTTATGAAAAGGGTATTTTTGGAGCTCAAAGTTGTATTTTTTCTACCCAAAATATACAAATTTTGAGCCAAATGTGTCTTTTTAGTGCAAAAATTCTCTTTTTGGCACTAAAAGTGTTTTTTTTTTCTGCCAAAAATGTATTATTGTTTTGGTGTTAAAAGTGTTTTTTTTTTGGTACCAAAATTGTGTTTTTGGTATCAAAGTGTATTTTTGCTGGAAAAAGTGCCTTTTTGGTGTCAAAATTTTCTTTTAGGAACTAAAAGTATGTTTTTTTGGTGCTAAAATATATTACTGTTTTGGTGCTCAAAGTGTTTTTTGGTACCTAAATTATTTCTTTGGTGTCAAAGTGCAGTTTTACTTGCAAAAGTAGATTTTGATACCAACAATGTAGGTTTGATGCCCATATGTTTTGCCCAAAAGTGTATTTTTAGCGCTTAAAAGTGTATTTTACGCGCCCAAATTTGCATTTTTGGTGCCCAAAGGTGTACTTTTGTCCCCAAAAGTATATTTATGCGCTGAAAAGGTTATTTTTGGTACCA
Source organism: Phasia obesa (assembly GCA_949628195.1). NCBI lineage: Eukaryota > Metazoa > Arthropoda > Insecta > Diptera > Tachinidae > Phasia > Phasia obesa. The sequence continues at coordinate 152,511,514 of OX451216.1, forward strand.
AAAGTTGTGACTTTACTCTCTTTTTTGTGCATAAAGTGTGTTTTTGGTGCCAAGACTTTTTTAAGTGCCAAAGACCTAAATAGGTTTTTTTTTGGCGCCTAAAAGTGGTATTTCTGGTACTAAATGTGTGTTTTTGGATGCTAAAAGTCATTTTTTGAGACATAAAATAACTCTTCGATGCAAAAAGTTAGTTTTAGCTCAATAACAATATTTTGCAGAAATTACATTTGTTAAAAAATTTACTTTTTGGTAAAACAGAGACAATTTGTTGAAATAAGAAAATTTAAAAAATAAATCATTTTTGGTAGGAAAAGTGAGTTTTTGTTAAAAATTACTTGTAAATAAAAAGATACCTTTTCTGAAAAATACTTTTTTTTATAAAAGAGGTTGTTTTGGTTGAAAAAGTGACTTTTTGTTTAAAAAAAAAAACAATTTGGAAAGGAATATATTTTTATTAAAAAAAGTACCTTTTTAGTATAAAATAAAAAAAGAAAAAAAATTTTATTATATATTTTAAAAAAAGGTTTTCTATGCAAAAAAAAATGACTTTTGTGTAACATAAATGACTTGATTGATGAAAATGTAAATTTATTATAAAAAATTTTTACATACAACAACATTTCATACCTCATCCGTTTCAAGCAATTTAAAATAATTTTTTTTTATATTTCTTTAGTTATAACTTTTTTTTGTTTCCGCTTTCTCTTTCCAGAGGAGGATGCTGATCCTAAAAAAATTCTAGAAGAAGCCACCACAGCTGTTCATATGCGTTACAATTTCTTCGAGACAACTATACAAATTGAAGAGTTTACACCAGCAATGGAAAATTGCAAACAGTGCACAGTGCCGGAAACATAAGTTTACACAATTCTTCTTTTTTTCTTTAAGTGCACACAAATCTTATTGCTTAAATCAAAAATATATATATATATATATATATATATATATATATTTTTTTTTTTAATTTGAATGTCTGTTTTCCGTAAAAAATAAAATAAGTAAAACTAATCAAAAGACAATAATATACATATGTATAAAAGAATCAAATTATTTATTTCACACAAATACTTACCGGAAAGTACTTGCTAAACAGTATGCGTTCGTGAAGTTCTTTAGAGTTGAATGTAATGCTTGCTTTTTGTTGTCCTTTTGTATTCTCTGTGTTCTCTTTGCGCTTTTTTGTGTTTTTCTTTTTTCTTTCTTTGCATTACTGCCGTTTGTATTTATTTGCTTGCTTTCCTGTAAAGATGACATTATATTGTTTTCTATTTGACAGTGTCTGCATGTTAAATTACAAGAAAATTGTATTATTAATTTCGTTTTTTATTTGTTATAAATAAAACGATTTTTTTTTTTGTTCTTAAAATATTTTCTTTTACATAAAAATAAAATTTTATTTAAGAACTTTTATATGTTTACGAGCAAGGCGAATCTATGTACATAAGGTGTCATCGCCGTGGCAACAAATACAACAGTAAAAAACACCCACATGCATTTTGTTGTTGATGCAATGTAAATCATTAATTAAAATATCACAGCTATGCATTTTTTTAATCTTGAAATATTTTTTGAAATAACTACAATTTTATTTTCCTTTTTCAAGTTAAAAAAGATAAAATAAACAAATTTTTGACAGCTTGCTGCCACATAACAAAGTTAAGCAAAACATATTTAATTTCGCCGTACTGCCACCTAGTAAAATGAATTCGCCTTGTTTACGAGTACATACGGTTTAAACTTTTGTTTGAAATAAAAGCAAACAAAAAAAGCTGGTTTTGTTTAAAGTAATAAAATTATTAATAAAAAAATAAATAAAATTAAAGTATTGTTCATTAGTTATTAATTTATATATATAATTTATAAAAATATAATAAAAAAATAAAGAAAAGTAAATTTTTTTCTAAAAATGCCACCTAAAACAATTAAAACAAAACATTATTTAGAGAAGATAAATAATTAAGTTATTTGCAAATTATTAAGTCGTCATAGTCAGACTCTATTTGGCACCATCTGACCTTTATCCATCCCTGATCTCTCAATTCGTAATTTATTTTTTATTTTTCCATACGTAGTAAAGGGTGTTTTTTTATAGAGGTATAGAATTTTATGTTGGCATTACTTTTCAAGATGGCGACCGATTTAACAGCTGTCAAGTGATTTATTCTCAGTTTGGTTTGGCAATTCACCATGAATAGACTCACGCCTGAACAGTAAGGCATAGATTTGTCGAATGGACCCAAAACGAGATTAACGTTGTTCCCGATTTTCATAAGCGAATTTTGTTTAGCGATGAAGCGCACTTCTGGTTGAATGGCTACGTCAACAAACAAAACTGCTGCATTTGGGGTGAAGGTAATTCTCAAGTGTATGTCGAAACACCGTTACATCCAGAAAAACTGACTGTTTGGTGGGCTTTTTGGGCTGGTGGAATCATTGGTCCGTACAAAAACGATGGTGGCCAGAACGTTACAGTCAATGGTGATCGGTATAGAGCCATGATTACTATCTTTTTCATTCCTGAATTGAATAACCATGATGTCCAGGAGATGTGGTTTCAACAAGACGGCGCAATATGTCACACAGCTTGTGCCACAATAGATTTATTGAAAGACACATTTGGTGACCGTCTAATTTCACGTTTTGGACCTGTAAATTGGCCTCCAAGATCTTGTGATTTAACACCGCCAGACTACTTTCTGTGGGGCTATGTAAAGTCATTGGTCTATGTGGATAAGCCACAAACGCTTGACCATTTGGAAGACAACATTCGCCGTATTATTGCCGATATATGACCACAAATGTTGGAAAAAGTCATCGAAAATTGGACGTCCAGATTGGACTACATCCGCGCCAGCCGTAGCGGTCATATGCCGGAAATCATATGTAAAATGTAATGCCACAAGATTATATTTCGAATAAATAAAATTCATGTCAATCGAATAATCCATCGTTGTTTTATTGCAACTTAAAGTTCTATACCTCTATAAAAAACACCCTTTATAAGGTAAAGTATAGTAATCATGAACAAAATCGAGCTCGGGATTTTAACGGATTTATACGTTTTGAGGTCTCCTGAATCCATTTTACAATGATGTCTCTGGGTGGATGGTGGATGCCACTATTTTTGTTGAGTTTGTTCAGTTTTGACATATCAAAATAAAATTTAGTACATGCTTTTGGTATACGGAGATGAAGAGCTGTATAGTTTTTGGGCATAATCGGCAGGGAGCAAGGGGTAGTTTACTTACTGCCAAATTTTGTGAATGCTATACATATCAAAATTATATTCAGTATGTTATATGAGGATGAAGAGCTGTATTTGTAATTTTGGGCATAATCGGGAAGGTGCAAGGGGTAATTTACTTAACAGCCGAAACCGAAAATAATAAATTTTTTGATTCGAATATACTTTGAACTTTTATTCTTTATGTACGAGTATATATTCACAAAAATTTCTGTTTCCAATGGGTATGGTAAAATTGAGAGTAGGCCACTCTAGATTTTTTTTCTTTTAACACTATTATGAGAGTAGTAAGAGAAGTTCTTAGAACCAATCATAAAAGTTGTTTCATGTTATTTGGGTGGAAGTTTTATATAAATAATCGAACAAAGGATACTGAGAAATATCTGCATAAATTGGAGCCTAAATGGCAGTTTCAATGAATTCGTTTTCTGATAAAGAACTGTCTTAAGAAAAAAGTTTGTTACTAAAATTAAATTATAATTTTAATAAAATTCATGCGAACACAGACAGGTGGGGGGGACATACAGATGAGAATTTCCAAAATTGGTTTTTTGTATAAAATATCGATTACTATTTGAACCAGCAACAAGATTTAAAAAAAATAAAATTCATATGCAGACACGACGCTGTTTTTTTTATATGTGTAGATATTGGATTATATTAGATTTTTGTAATTTCGTTCATTATATATAAATCATACGCCATGTATAATTAGTATACACAGAGTGGGTGCGTATGATTATTAATTAGGTAACAACGATATTACGCATACGCTACCGTGAAACTAATTATAGAATTTTGAAATCCAGCGAAAGGTTGGAAGCAACAGCGAAGCCAAAGCTATTAAAGAATTGCTAGCGGTTCATATAAACTGCCTCGTTTGTATAGTGGAAGATGAATATAATTGGCAATTATAATGGAAAGTTTTTTTTTTAAACTGAATATTTGTTCTTAAAAATAAAATTTAGTTTTATTAAAATTCGTCCCGTATTTTTAGTGATGCAAACATAAACGGATGGACATATAAAGAGATAGACAGGCTGAACAAATTTCCAAAAATTGGTGTTTTGTGTGCTATATTTTGTATACTATATCCACCAGCAACAAGATTTTCACGAAACAATTCATATACAGACACGATTAGATAGATATGAGCCCTTGATTTTGAAAGTGGTATAAGTAAAAACTTTTAAAAATCTAGTTTATTAGCTATTTCATATCAAATCCTTAAAAAATAACATAATCTAAAGTAATTCGCAGTATGCCATGCAAAATTAAGTTGATAAATTGAGTTTATTTTTGGTTGATAAACAAAATACAGTTACGGTATATTTTAAGAGTGGTATAAGTCAGTCTGTTTTCAAAGTAATTATTTCGTGTCTTCAGAAAGCGGTATTCAGGTATGATCAGATAATCATATTAATGTAAAAATGCACTATTTATAGTTAATTGTAGACAGTATACGGCGAAAAATTGTAATATAAACATAACATTAATATGGTTGGAACTTGTTCAGTCATCTGATAATTATGTTAAAATAGTTGATCATAAATTATTGGTACCCGACCATTATTTTTTGCCAAATGAACGCGATTTTGGTTTGATAGAAACTGAGAATTATTATAATTAAAAAAATAATTTTGTAAAAAGAGTAACCCATCTTGGTAGAACAAAGATGTCATTTCGACGAAACAACTGGACGACTCAATGACTAATAGAAAAAGGAAGATGGTCATATTTCGCAAAGTTTTATATATAAGATATTTTTTAAAATTTCTTTGAATGACAATTCCGAATTCAAAGTGTTAGATCTGCATCATCTAAAAGAGTAAGGCCAAGAATACAGGAAAATATTGATTTGCTTCCATTATATACAACCATTAGACAAATAACAGAACAGGAACGTAAAGATGTGATAAATTTACTACCCACCAATTTTCCACAAACACTTTATTTTCCTAAATACTGCAAAAGAAATTACTTAGTTTTAATGTAATCATAGCTGCCAGATTTGACAACTTGTCGTCATTTTGACAATTTTGGGTCATAAAAATGACATAATGGGACGATTTATACCCTAATTTTGACAATTTTAAAGCATTCAAGTTTGCATCATTTATTTGCACTGTTAAAGCAACCTTGACAGCAGGGATGCCACTTTGGTCCGATCGGACCAAAATTGGTAGTTTTCTTTTTTTATGAACGATTTGGTAGTTTGGTTGGCTTGTTAGAGTTTTTATGCGTTTTTAGTAGAATAAAATTATTCGCCAATTTTACTTCTTTTTGTTATTATTTTCCAAAATTTCTATACAATTTACTAATAATAAAAGAAAACGTAGTTAATGATGAAATAAATCTGTGTTGTTGACAAAATAAAGGATACAATTAATTTATGATAAAAAAATCTTGGTAGTTTTTTTTAAAAGTTTTGCTAGGTTTTGGTAGATTTGAGATATGACTGTGGTAGAAAAATATTTTTCTTTGCTTCACAGACACATTTTATTATTATCAATAACTTATTAACAATAACTTGTTAATAATTCTTTGGCGATGTGATGTTACGCTTATCTTAAACTTCCATAATCGATAGAAACTTTGATAGTCCGAAGAGGCGCAACCAATTTGACATTATTTTAAGTCTATTAGAAATATAACGCGTTGGTTATCACTAGAAGCTGTTGTTATTAGAATTTTAGAGATACAGGTACCATTAAATATATTCTTTTATTTGCTGCAAACATTGATAAAATTGACTCTGAGAAGTTAATTTCAAGAAATTTAAAACATATTCAAGGAATTATTACAACATAAATAAAATGTTTCAAAGCGAGGGTACAGACAAATTTAAAAGTATAATGAAATGCTAAAATTTGTTGAAAATTGTAATGAACAAAATTTTGGAAAACTAGTTTGCTTAACTAATCTGCTGAAGACTTGTATTTAAAATATGTTTTTTAGATTATGAAGACATTTGTTTTGGAATATACCAGAGACGTATTGTCAGAAGTATAAATAGATGCAAAAGAAAAATGCGATATTATTTAAATTTGTGTTAATTTTTATTTAGAGCTTTGTAATCAGACATTATCAAGATTGAATTCAAGCTTAAGTTCGGTTTATTCAGTCTAAGAAAGAATAAATTAAATTACAAATAAGGTGATAACATTAAAGTAAAATATTAACAAGAGGGAAGCTTCAGGTATTGGTAGACTTTGTTCTCACCAACTGACGATTATTGATTGAATACAGTTTTCTCGTATTCCTTTATCTGAGTTTGGTTGGTTAAATAGATGATGCTTACAACTAAACACTACCCAAAGTAGATAGACACGAAGAGTGCTGATAACGGACGTAGCTGTCTAGAAAATGTGCATTCAGCTCTGCTGGTGTCTAAAAATTAAATTTTCCCAATTTTTCTTTAACATTATTACCTAATTTGTAATTTAATTTATTCTTGCTTAGAGAGAATAAATTGAGCTTGACTTCAAATTTCATCTGAATGTAAATAAATATTTCGACTAATAAAACTTCAAATATTCAATATCAAGATTTAATTTATAAAATAAATTTAAAGTTCTAGGTCAACTTATTAACTCTTGTTATATTATTAATGGAAAAAAAAAATTAAATTTATTAAAGCTAAAATATACTTATCCTGCTAGAAACATATAAGTATTGGGTTTGAGATGCAAACGATGGATTCTAGGCTTTTTTTTTATCCGTTTTGACTTATTTTATTATAAAAATCCTTGTTTTACGGCATTATTCAGCAAATTAGGAAAGAGTATTTATAATATTGAAAACAATATTATATACAAAAGATTATTTAAAGTTAAACAAACTAAAGTAGAGGATTTTATTTTTTTACTTTGAAAGTATTGAAAAACGTGCATTCTATTTACATGTGATTTTGTTGTGAATTTTAATTAAAGTTTTTGGTCTCTGTATTTATAATAATGCTGTTGATTTAATAGTTTATTTTTCTATGTTTAACGTTTAATAGAAAATGTTTTATTGGTAAAAAAGCATTTTTTTTTTAGTTTCACATTTTTATGATATTTTGACGATAATGACGTCTTTTTCCCAAAAATATAACGATATTACTTTTAAAAACCTGGCAGCTGTGAATGTAGTGAGTTTGAATAAAATGCTAATTCCTAATAAAAAATTTTCTTTAATGGCTTAAGTCATTTATACGGTTATGTAGTTAATTTTGAAAATATTATGTCATTTCAATCTTTCAAAACCACATTTCCCTTAATTTTATTTAATTTTCAAAATATTTCATTCCATAATACAATATTATTTTTTAATTCTTTAAAATGCAAACCTCGAAACAAGAAATATATTACTTATACCACTTTAATAATCAAGGGCTCATATAATATATTAATCTAATTACGCTCATTTAATATAACTCATACGTCATGTATAATGAGTATATAGAGGGTAGGTGCGTATAATTATTATTTAGTTAGCAAAGATATGACGCATACGCCACCATTACACCAATTTTTAGAGAATATTATCTGTAAACCGATTTTTTGTGCACTATTTATTGCTTTACAAGTCCACATATCAAAACAAAAAAATCAAAAGGATTTAAGACAGTTAAAAGTACTCAAAGCTACCTAGAATTTATTAATGAATATAGTATTTTATTAATGAATATAATATAGAGAGACACGCTAAGATCATTATTAAACTAGTCAGATCTTTTTTATATTCTATACAAAATATATAAAAGGAAATTTTAAAATTTAAAACCTAACTTGAAATCTTAAATTGTATTCCTTTAAAGTGCTGTATACCGTAGCTTTATAGGCATTTAATATTTTAAAATATCATTAATATTTAAAAATAATATTTTTATGTTTAATGTTCAGCAAATGTTAATAAAAAGTCATAAGTAAGCTGAACGTCTCTCTCTCTCTCTCTCTCTCTCTCACTATCTCTATCTCCTACCCTAACAACCTAACAATACCTATAGGCACAACCAACGATTTTAATTTACCATTACACGGTACGATAAATGCCATTACGCTTTAATGACTTAAAACATCTAAAAATATAACGAAAGACTATAAAACATATACGTGTATAGATATTTATGTGTCACAGTTACCAAACCATAACGATGACACTTATAGGCAGAGTTGGTGGCAAAAATATGAAAAATAAAACAAAATATAAAACAAATGTAAAATGTAAAATGGTACAAAAGCGTTAGAGCGAATCAGCAGTGTATTACTGCTCTACCACAGCTAGTGGCTTTTATTGTGTTTTAACACCGCAAAAATTATGTTACTTACAGTCTTGTGCATCAGAACTGTCAATATGAAAAGAATAGAGATACGCAAAAAGTAAGTAATAAAAATGTATACGAAATTATTGACATTTTGAAGAAAGGCGGCACAGTGGAAGAGATAAGTTCGCTTGTGAGAACAAAATTAGCTGCATTAAGTATTGGCATAAGACCATTCAATTGCAGAAGGTAGTTAGAAAAAATAAAAACGTAGTGTATTTGTTGGTGTTTTGTTAAAGCCTTTTAATATTTGGTGATGACCTTCCATCCGTTCTTCCAATATCCTATGGCCCCTTTAATTAAATGGCCTCTCAATCAAAACTGTAAAGCAGTTACTTGTATAAACGTCTAAACGGATTTTTGTAGAAATTCATCAATTGTGTTTTAAGAAACTTGCTTGGTTTTAAACTGGTGGTTTGGTAAAGACATGTCAAAAATATTCAGCATGTCAGAAAATAAAACGTTTGCAATTTCCCCATGAATAGACTAAAAGAGGGACAAAGCTTGCAAATCATTTAATGTTTCGGGGGGTCGATTCTGAAAGCACACTAAACAGGCTATTCAAGCTGTCATCAAATTTTGCCATTAGATCTAAGCCCTATGTAAAGAGTTAGTAGCGAGGAAAATATTATTGCTGTATCGGCCAGTGTCAATCGCGTTATGTATTATTAATGTAGGGGGAATAACGAAGCAGACCACTTCCATTATGGGTCCTATGAATAGACTAAAAGAGGGACAAAGCTTGCAAATCATTTAATGGTCCGGGGGGTCGATTCTGACAATACGCTAAATAGACTATTCAAGCTGTCACCAAATTGTGTCCCTTTTCGACATCGCGGTATGTATATTTGTCGCCGTTGTTAACAATTGAGCTTGAGTTATGCGACCATCTGAAAGATTTTTCATAAGAAAGTTGTGAAGCCGTACTAAATACAGCTGTGTTAAGATCTGAAGACAGGTGTCGTACCATAACGTCGTTTGTTTGGTAAATAGCCCTTAGGAAAGTTTGATGATATCCATGGAAGACGAAACTGATTTTTGAGCCAAACTAACTGAATTGCTGCAGTAGTAGATGTACTCATATAATATGACGTATGATTAATAATGAATACAAAAATTAAGTATGCGTCTTCAATATAAATTGATTGAAATTTTTTTGTGTTTTTGGACCATTGCACATTACAATGATACCAGGCAGAAGCATCAACAAATACCATTCATATGGACACAAAAAAAGTGAAACATTGCCAGAAATTTTTAAAATGTAAGGGTCAAAATCAACGTTATCAACGTTTGGGTTATTTGATCCCCTCGTATTTTGAGGCATATATTAAAAAGATGGATTAAAGCCCTGCCAAATAGAAAAGTGTAAGTGTAACCTACACACACAAGTAATTCGCACAGATAATGCAAGAGTTTGTGGCGAGTTTTATGGATTGGTCTTTTCTGCTGAACAGTGCTTATAGAAACAAAGCGATTAAGTATGATCGAATCGGAAATTAAGAAGCAATAGGGATGAATGAATTACCCTGCGAATATAAGTTCCTGCGTCATAGAAGGTTGGGGCGAATGTTACTTACATGCTATCTTTTGCCATTTCATTGAGACTGAACACCATTCTACAAAGCTCGCGAAACGCAAAGTTTTGTTTGCTAGAAAAAAAAAAATCCCGACATTGTTGGCCACCACATTAGACGGACTTTAGCTCAAGGTATTATTTCTAGTGGTCTATTGTGGCAGCAAACTGAGTAGATGACTATTTACAGAGAGTGGGAAAAATTCTGACAGACAAAAGTCGTGAAACGTATGAGGCCTTCTTTCCATAAGACACTCGATGCTATTATCTACGTTAGAGGTGGTTACAACGAACAATAACGAGTTTAATTTATTCTGAAGTTTTTAAATAAAAAAAGGCAAAATCTTTAGGGCTACAGCAATATTCATTTGAATATTGACCTCTGTTTATATAAACAAAGGTTAAGTTTAGATTTAATTCTAGCTGTAACTATGGGTTACAAAAATTATTTATAAGTCGATTATGGATGGCAGCCGAACTTCAGTTGCATTGCCAGTTGCCAAAACTATATTACGGATGGCAACTGATGGCTGTTAAACAGAAAAGTATATAGTTTTTTAATAATTTATTTTTTTAATGTAAAAGCTTGGAAAGAAATTTTCCAATAGTTCAATAGTTGTGGGCCAACACGCTCAGCAGAAAATTGGTCTATTTTAAAGCGAAATTAAAGAAAAACAAGTAAAAGTGCTATATTCGGCCGTGCCGAATCTTCTATACCCTTCACCACGGTGACTTGATTTATACAGACATGTACAGCATTATCCATATTGTTGACTCTTTACTTAAATAAATTCGTATGAGAAAAAATCATTATTCATGAGTTAAAAAAATAGAAGACAAATGAAAACAAATTCCGTTTGCTACAATTGTAGCCTTTTGTCAGCTACTTCATGATATTGAAGCCGACAGCTACATCGTAAACTCTGACATTGTTGTAGAAATACTTATTTTGATTTTATAAAATTAAAAAACTTTTTCAAAAAATTATAAATATTTCCTCCAAAACTTTTTTTTTGCATATGAATTTTTAATTTGCAATTTTGTGACATTTTCTTTTGTTGAATAAAATAGAAATTAGCCTGAGTTGACGACAGCCACAACGTTTTATTTTTGACAATTTGTAGTCGTTATTCTGATAATGTCTATGTGTTTAATGCACCTAGGTTTTAAAACAGAGATATCATCTATTTAAAACGCATTTAAAAAAATATGTTACTCTATATACACACATACATACATATCTATATTCTTAATATTAAATATATGTTATGTTACAGTCATGATTTTAATTCTCAAAGAAATATTGAAATTTTTGTTTTAATTTTTCGAAAATTGTGTGTAAAAATTTTTAGTAAAAATATTTTTTTAAAAATTTTTTGTAAAATTTTATTCGAAAATTTTTTGGAAAATTTAAAAAAAAAAATTTTTTTCGAAAATTTTTCTGCAAAATATCTTTTTGAAAATGCTTTGTAAATTTTTTTAAAAATTTGACTGAAATTTTTTTTTTTAAATTTTGGACCTTTCTCCAATCTATATTGAGTTAGAATGGTCAGACTAAAGCAAAAAGAAATCCTTACAAAAAAAAAAAAAAAAAAAAAAAATTCATTATATTGACACATGGGGGGTCCTTTTAACTGCTCCTATTTGTCAGTGGGTACCCTGTGGGTCCATTGGCTACCTCTATGCGTATTGCTTTCTATTAAGGTCTCTAATACAAATCAAAGCAGAAAAACCCTACCAATCTAAAAACAAACAAAAATCGCCCCTCGCAGGGGGTTATTGTTCCCCCGAGATCTGTATGCACTCCTTGCGATCTATCTGTCACACTCTAATATTTATTTGACAAAAAAAGGCAAAACAGAATCATTAAAGCCGAAAAAAATTAAAAAAAAAACGTAAAAAAAACGTAAAAAAATATAGGTGGGAGTGGTTTTTGGCCCGTAGCCTCCAAAGGAATGATCCGATGTTGCTGAATTGCAATACCCAAATTTTCGAAATTATGCCTGACAGATTGGTGTGCTTAAATTTTTTGTATCTCTTTTGGTGCCTTGGCAAATGACATTACCACACTAACACGGACAGACGGACAGACGGACATCGCTTAATCAACTTCTCTTTATATAATCCAGAATATATATACTTTATGGGGTCGGAAATGAATATTTTAGAAATTACACACGGAATGAGAAACTTATATATACCCTTTCCACCTGTGGTGAAGGGTATAAAAAAAGGCAAAAAAAATAAAAGAGCTGAGCATTTCAAAAAATGTATGTATTTTTACTTTATTGGTTTTTATTTTATTTTTATATATTTAAATTTATTGTTTGCTTGTTTACATTCATTTTCGGTTTCCGATTTGCAAAATAACGATTTCGATAACATCTTGGAAACTGAAAAAAGTTGTCATGCATAATATGAATTTTATTTTTTGAAGTTCGGTTGCCATCCAAAATAGACTTATTTGTTTTCTGTTTTTTTTTTATTTTACTTTAATTTTTTAAACTCGCCCCCACTGTCCTTAGCATTAATTTCTTAACTTCTTGGCAACTGAAAAAAGTTGTCATGCATAATATGAATTTTTTTTTTGAAGTTCGGTTGCCATCCAAAATCGACTTATTTGTTTTCTGTTTTTTTTAATATTTCTTTAATTTTTTAAACTCGCCCCCACTGTGCTGAGCATTAAAAACCCTCTGAATTTGTGTGCTTATGTTCTTTGTTTATTTCACGCACTAATACCAATTTATGTGTTTGTTCATGTTGCTGTTGCCGTTGTGTTGCTCTGTACTCATCTTCTCGGCCTTGAATGAAATCACTAGCTGCCACAAAAAACTATGACAAGGCTAAAACAACAACAAAAACTAACTCGCAAATATATATAAATACTGTAAAAGATATATGTAAATGAGAATAAAAACAATGCATACATACATACAAATTAAAGTGCTGTCAAAAAAAGGTGTATGAGTGCCAGCCAACATGCGTTTAGTATGACAAACAGTGATATGTCACAAACAAATATTTCACAAAAAATCATAATGCATTTGTTTTAGTATGTCATGTTGTGTTAATGTAGCTGTATAAATGATGATGGTGTATTGTGATGCCCCTATTAATGAAAATTCATCATAAATAAATGAAAGACTGCATCAAATTTTTTTGGCCAAACTAAACAATGTTTGAAACTAAATAATATTAAAAAGAACCCACATACCTATAAAATAGCGCAATAAGCAAAATTATAATAAAAACACATTTAAAATATTGCATGTAATTAGAATATTTGGATCTTTTTTTTTTAGGTATATAAAAGCTAACTGTAATTAAGAGTAGATGGGGAATTTAGATTGAGTAGGACGTTTGTAACGTATTCATATTTCCAAAAAATTTGAATTTTAAGGTTTCATAAGTTATATGTTTTACATTTTTATATTACTAAGAGATGGATATTACTAAGAGGGATACATACAATTTTAATTGCTACTGATAGCTACCGATCAGTTTCTCATCACTAAGTTGCTGGCAATGAAAAGCTATTAATTTGTGGAAGTTGTCGGCTAATAGTTGTAGAACTAATTCCTCCTCGTCATTGCGTATCAACCGATCGCTTCTCCCTACGCTGATGACTCACATGACATGCTTCCTCAGTTAGGATGTGCCTATAATCCTCAGGCCTATGATTCCCAGACCATAACGTTTGACATATTTATTCATTTTAGAATTCGCCGACTACATTTGGCTTGACTATAGGGTGTTTTTTTTTAGTTGCATGAGAACTTAAAATGTTAATAAGAGAAAGAAATATTGTTGGAATGATTTTTTTTTTTTTTACTATAATCTGGTAGATATTTTCATGGCATTTATTTTTTAAATATGATATATGGCGTATGTTTGCTATGTGTACGTATGGCATCAATGGTTGCTGGAACATTGGCTTCCAATGCTTCAAGATTTCCTTGTTTGTCGACATAAAGCAATGACATAAAATAGCCCCATAAAAAGTAACGCACGAAGGAGGCGGCCAGTGAAAAGGACCACTTCTGAAAATCAAGTTGTTACTAAATTGATTTTGCAATAAATCGATTGTTAAGCACACTGTATGGCAAGTTGTGTCGCCTTGGTGGAACCAAATGATGTTGATGTTTAGCTGATTAATATTTAAAAATAAAAATTCTGTCAGCATGGCTGGATAGCGCTCGTCACTCACCGTAGTGGCAGATCCTTGCTATTTTCAAGGAAAATAAGAACCGATGATGCCGCCAGCGTGTACTCCGCACCAAATATTCAATTTTAATGGACCTAATGCCGAATCGTTAATGGCTTGAGCATTGTCTTCGCTGAAAATATGGCAGTTTTACTTATTAACGTAACCATATAACCAGCAATGAGCTTCATTACTAATCACACGCAACTGGACGAAGTGCTCTATGAACTTCGCTTCCAAAATTGTTACTTTAAGATATCTGTCCCGCTCATCCATACTTCTGCATTCGATTTTCCGTTCAGCTGCCGCAATATCTGTTTTTCTTTTAGGAGCAGATTTGCATTCCATCACCCCGCTTTGTGAGAGATATTTTTTTTTTTCACAGAACTTAACATCTCTATATTAATTTTAAGAAGAAGGTTAGAATCGGCTTCTAACCCACCCCTCCAACTGTAGTCTTTCGTTAATAGTTTGCTGTTATGAATAAGTTGTTGTGGACCAACTTACACATCATTAAGACACTTTTCGATAATTTATAATGACTTGCGGTCAAATTTAAAAGATTGGTAGTTTTTTAATTCATATTTTGCAGCATAGAGTAGTTGCACAGAAATAAAGATAAAAGTTGAGACTGCAATATTCTATTTTAAGTTTATTAAATTTTAGAAGTCATGGTATTTCTAATCGTTATATTTTTTATTCATTAAAGGAGTTTTGGTTGTCCCACAACTCACCATTTTATCCACACTTTTTTTTTTTATTTCGGACCAGCACTCAGGGGATGACCCCTAGGCATGCAAAGCATTGTGCCAGAACAAGGAAATTAGGTTATGGGAAGGACGATAGAGGGAGTAATGTTTGTGGACATTCGATTTGAATTTTCCCACATTGTAGCTGACAGGAAAGACCTCTGTAGGAAAATGATTCCACAAGCGAACTGTAGGGCTAAAAAACGAATTTTCTCTGTAATGCATTGTGCGATTCACTGGCCAATCGACCACAAATGGATTACCTCTTAATGAAAAGCGTGTTGTGTGCGAAAACGTGCGGATATCGGGAACTATTTCCCTAATCTCATCATTCCATTGTAGTAGCGATAAAACAGCGAAACACAACCCACATTGCGTCGATGTTCAAGAGTGTCAATAGAGTTGGATAACCTACTGTCATCTATGAGCTTCTTCGCCCTCTCCTGCACGCGGTCGAGTAGTGCCAAAACAGACTTTGGAGCACCGGCCAATACGTGAGAGTTGTATTCCATTTTTGGACGTATGTAAGTGGTATAAATAGTAAGGAGATTAGATCAGGTGACATATGTTTTACACCGTTTGAGAAAACCGAGACACCTGAAAGCTTCTTTTGAGACTTGAAAAATGTGCTTAGTCTATCGAACGTCACACTGGATTTTCATGCCAAGAACATCAAGAGCTTCTGATTCCTTAATACTTATACCACCCATAATTACAGATGTAGCACCATTTTCGACCGAACGCCGATGCGTTAGCATACAACATTGATGTTAACTAGAGCCTAAAATTATGCTATGAAATTTTTAGAAATTAGAAATTTTAACAAACAAATAACCAAACTGCACTCATTTTTTTGCCCCAACACATTGAAACATTTCCCTCTCCAACAAACCCATAAGCAAATTAAATAATACACGACAGTGAAGTAAAACTTAAATAATGCGTGTGAAAAAAGATAATAAATTTTCAAGCTTAATTTTTGTTGGCATAATATAAATTTTAACTTTCACTTTTAAAATATTTTTTTTTTATTTAATTTTATATTTGTGTATTTGTTTTGTGTTCACGTGAAACCTTTATATAAATGATAAATTAAGACATTTTATTTCAATAAAATTACACATGAGGTAACAATACAACAACAACAACAACAATGAATAATGCAGATAATTAGTTGCCATGAAAAAGTAGGCATTGGAAAATATTGTTTTCGGTGCTGGGATGGAAAAATTACAAAATATGACAGTTGAATATATTAAAATCATTAAAATATTAAAATGATTTGTTATGCTGGTTGTGGTGAAAGTATGTTTGTTAAGAGCAAAATACGACACATCAAATGGAATTTATTCAAATCAGCATTTCAAATTATGATTCAGTTACTTATGAGATTCGCAATATGAGTTTATATATATGATGAAAGGAACATGGTAAAATACAAAGGAATGCAAATAAAAAGGTTGTTAAATAGCACCGTAACAGCTGCATAAGATGGGCCCTTGAAATTTACTCAGAGGGTGTATGACACTTGAATTACACAGCAGAACAAAATAAAAAAAATTTCATGTGCTCTTAAAACCACTATATAATTTTGATGTATCATGACTACCTTTGTACAAAAATGGTAAAATTTTTAAATTCTATGGATAGATTTTTTTTTAAAAATTTTTTTTTTTTAAATTGCAATTTTTTTGAGACGTTTCTTCAAATAATTAATGATAACTCAAAAACTACTAGTCCGATATTATTAAAATAAATTCAGAAAAATTAAGATTTGCATAGCCTTTAATTCGTCTATATATCGAATATAAAAAATATATTTTTTTCTTAAGTTTTTTATTATAACTCCGATACTATTGATCCGATTGAAACGCGATATATAGACGAATTAAAGGCTATGCAAATTTTAATTTTTCTGAATTTATTTTAATAATATCGGACTAGTAGTTTTTGAGTTATCATTAATTATTTGAAGAAACGTCTCAAAAAAATTGCAATTTTAAAGAAAAAATTTTTAAAAAAAAATCTATCCATAGAATTTAAAAATTTTACCATTTTTGTACTAAGGTAGCCATGATACATCAAATGTATATAGTAGTTACTCGAGCATATTTTTGCTGTTGCCCTGTGTTATACACAGAGTGTGTATGACATTGTCCGCTATAGCGACAAGTATAAAAAATAATATTAAAATTTTAAAGGGCGTTCTCTATTGTTTATATGTTATGATGTCCGTCTTTTTGTCGGGTCGATTTTTCAAGAATTTTTTTAGTGATTGTTCTTTCAGTTTCAGGCCACGGACTGGCCCCTATACCCCAGAAGCATTAGCATCAAGGTATTAGAAGTCAATATGTCCCCGGAGGATCCTAAACCGGAATATTTATAAACTTGTAATTAAAAGATTAAACAGTCACAAAAATAGATTATAAGTGATCTATTCGTTTGAAGAGAGTGCTGATGATGGACTTAGCTGTGTAGAAAATGCATTCAATTCTAAGGCTGGTGTCTAAAAATTAAATTTTCCCAATTTTTCTTTAATATTAATCACCTAATTTGTAATTATTCTTTCTTAGAGAGAATAAAACGAACTTAAGTCTGACTTTAAATTTCATCATCCATATAGAATTTTCCTTTAATAATTAGCTTTGTCCCGCTCATCCATACTTCTTCATTCGATTTTTCATTCAGCTGCCGCAATATGTGCATTTTTTGTTCACTTAAAGTGTTTTTGAAAACTAAACGAGAATATTTAAGAGAATAAATAGCTACCGGAAGGGTTTCAATAATCATGTGACCCAGTGTTGTATTTTTATGCTCTCAACTGTACATTTCGCCATGCGAGAATATTTGTGGGTGTCTGAAATGTGCATCTTTCTTCAACAACATAGTGCTACCTTTTTCGGATTTAAAACTTTCTATTTTAAAACATTACACTCACTATTTTTTTTAAAAAGAATTACGTGCATACAATCTCTCGTATATTTCCTCTTTGGACGACACCTTTCTAGGATAGTTTCCTGGTTCCGAACATGAGAATTCGTGTGCGAGAAATATTTCAAACCTTGACGTGGTAAATGCCGAGGTGGACATCAATACCCAACTGGCCAAATTTTCAAATGTGATACGGGGAATAGTTGCTAAACGAAACCTGCTGGCAGGTGGTCATTGGCTCTTAATCGTAAAGGAAAAGATGAAGACACTAAGGCCCTTAGGGGAAAATTAAATATTGCTTTTAGTAGGCTTCCAGTATGATTGGACTCAAGAATGATAGATAACATGCGCATGATTTTTCGTTAGATGACGTAGTTTATCAACTCTGGAATCAAAAAATTGTTTTAAATAATTGCGATCAAAAAAATGTATGCAAAATTTGGCAACCCTGCCATTAAAATCACATCTATTAGCAAATTAGAATTATCAGCTAATAGAAAGATAGTTATAGTAACGTCATTTTATGTGGTGGATTTCGCAATCTTGTTTCTATCATTCTTGGATTGGACGTACATATGTCAGAGCGTATGTCAAGCTGTATGAATGAGGAGCAGAAAAGATACTTGAATACTTTCTTTACTTGCTATTGGCCGAGTCAGTAAGAACGCAGTCATAAATTTTGTACCAACAATTGTTTTAGGCCATAAACCGTCTAGGGGTGCGATACTGACTAGACTGATAAATATTGGGAGAAGATCCAGGTGGTTGTTATAGAGTGGAGATAATGAAGTTTTATTAAAAAATTGTGGGATTTAGGAGAAGATCCAGGTTGTTGTTATAGACCGTCTTGGGGTGCGATACAGACTAGACTGATAGGTTTTGGGAGAAGCTCCAGGTGGTTGTTATAGAGTGGAGATAATGTAGTTTTATAAGAAAATGTGGGATTTAGGAGAAGTTCCAGGTTGTTGTTATGGCGTTTTCATACTGAGGGATGCAATTCTCTTTATGCGAGTTCGTATAACCTAACCTAAGAGTCAACAAAGAGCAGATTTTCTTTGATAAGGACGAAAATGCAAGCCACAATATTGTCACATTTTACCCATTTCTCATCCCCAGTGATCCATCATGATTTTTGGTGGTAATTGGTGAGGCACCCAAACATCGAGCCTTGTTTTTTTTCGATCCAACATTGCGCAAATGGTTTAAAACTGTTTTATGGTCAATCTTTAGTTCCGAGGCGATGCTACGACTACTAACATGCCAATTAATTTCAATTATTTCTGTGATTTTATCGTCATTTTCGATTACGGGCCTGCCTGTGCGAGGTGCATTTTTAACATCAAAAATTCCTGAATGGAATCAACGAAACCAGAATTGCATGTAATTAACTGTTACAGTATCGGCACCATAAAATCCATTCACAATTTCAGCCGCCTGGATTGCTTTTTCGCCTTTATCAAAAAAACAGTACAACAATTTTTAGTGTGAAACATTATCTTGACATCGAACATAAATTTGAAATTGTTTGATCGATACTGTATGAGATTTCGATCACACCAGCCATCTACCGCAAAATAATGAATTACTTTTCCCCCAACCTAATAATAAAACTGGGCTGAGCCAAAAAAAAAAAAATATAAATTCAAATTATAAAATCCTTTAGACCATATTCATAAAAAATATTTTTATTTAAAGGGCCAAATGATAAAAAGTATTTTTGGGTTATAAAAGGTTTATTGAACAAATTTTGTATGAAAATTTGTTTCATAAACCTTTTATAAAATAAAAATATTTTTTTTATGAATTTGACCCTTTAAATAAAAATAAAATGATATATATTTTATTATTATAATTTTATAATATTATTTTTTATGCTCTGCTGAATTTTTGATAAATTTAATTTTTTATTTAAAAAATATAATTAAAAAATTTAATTAAAAAATATTTTTTTTTCCAAATTCACTTAAATAATATACACATTTCAATTTTTATCATAAGAAAATTTACGAAATCCATGATTATATAAACACAGAACTATCTTAGGTTCTTGCAAATTAAATTTTTTATCGATAGGTGAACCCTAACCCTGTCCTTTTTAAGGATCTGCTTGCTTGCAAATGAATATACAAACCATTACTATCTAGAGCAGGAAACCTAAATTTGTAAAAGTTTAACTCGAAATAAAATATAGTTAAAAAATGAGCTGTATATATAAAAATGATTTCATTTAATAACTAGCTGTGCCTGCCACGTCGTTGCCGGCCTGACATTATTTTCTTCGAGTTTGCTTTGAAAGTAATTCACACCAATTATAAGACTCTTATTTTTATAGCGCTTCAGTTATGGCTTATGTAATCACTTTATATAAAGGTACCCATGCCTGGATAAAATTGTAAAATTTATGTAAAATTCTAGAAATTATTGTATAGCTCTGTAAAAGGTGTTTAAAATATTTTAATAACAATGTATGTCCACGAAGTAAAAATTCAAATCAAATACAAATTTTTTTCAATTGGTGCCTAATGTTACGCAATAGTGTTTAAAATATGCCAGTTTTATACCGAAAATTTCGGTACCTTTAAACCAGATTCCACAAGGTAAAAATCTTATTCAATTGGCGCCTAAATATCCCAGTTGTAAACGGAATATTAGCTTTTTTCGCTGTTTTTTTCCACTTTCTTTTGAAAATGAGATATTTGAAAATGAGAGATCCTATATTGGAGCCAGGATGCTAAGGTACCTTCTCACAAAGTTTTGTTCAAATCCATCTAGTAGTTTTTATGTGATGCGAACACAAATAAAAAGCCGTATCTCTGCTTTTCATTTGTTTCATTGTTTATTTGTGACAGACGGAAATGAGTTACTGTTTTATTATATGTATAGACAGCTACCTAGGTAGCTGTGCCTACACACGTTGTGTGCATCCTAATAATGTTTTATTCGATTTTGCTTTGAAAGTAATCCACACCAAATTTTGAGACTCTCATGTATTTTCTTTAAATAAAGGTACCCATCCCTGGATAAAATTCTGAAATTTATATAAAACTCTAAATGAGGAAATGAATTATGCATTATTTTAAAACAGCGCCATGTGTTGCCCAACAGGGCTTAAAATTATTGTTTAGAAAATAAAAGATGCCTTAAAGTATGCAGTAACTTTAAATCGTTAAAAAATCGGCGAACTTTCACTGCTTATTCTCCACTTTCTCTAGGAAATAAGATATTTTTTGCGGAAAAAAAATATCCTATATTGAAGTCAAGATACTAAGGTACCTCCACACATAATTTTATTAAAAATCATTCTGTAGTTTTTACATGATGCGAACACAAATAAAGAAAAACCAACAGACAGGAAATGAGTTACTATTTTATTATATGTATAGATTAATTTTATTTAATATTTAAAGATGTAATAGTCCAACTAATTATTAACATATGAATGAAGCTTTGAAGTAAGGCTTTAGTTAGTATCATTCTTATTCCAAGTTGAAAGAATATTTTTTATAACAAATTAGGTGTTTAATTTCAAAGAAATATGGGACAAGTTTTAATTTGTTTTCAGGTAACATTTTTAGTTGCTTAAATACATATACAACTATTTTAGAACCTAAAACTGAAACTGTGTATAAATTGTTTTAATATTAAATATGCCTGAGTATAGATATATTTGGGGAAATATTTTTGGATTTTTATGAATTCATGTACACATGTAATAAACTAAGTATATGCATTGCTTCTATTTATATTTATATAAATATAAATATGTGATATCAGGTAAGGACCTGTTTAAAACAGAAAAATTTTAAAATTCAAATATATAAACTTACCCACAGATATGCAGACACTCATACATAAGTAAAGGGTGTTTTTTATAGAGGTATAGAACTTTAAGTTGCAATAAAACAACGATGGATTATTCGATTGACACGAATTTTATTTATACATACGAAAGATAATCTTGTGGCATTACATTTTAAATATGATTTCTGGCATATGACCGCCACGGCTATGGCGCGGATGTAGTCCAATCTGGACGTCCAATTTTCGATGACTTTTTCCAACATTTGTGGCCGTAACACGGCGAATGTTGTCTTCCAAATGGTCAAGCGTTTATGGCTTATCCGCATAGACCAATGACTTTACATAGCCCCAGATAAAGTGTTCTAGCGGTGTTAAATCACAACATCTTAGAGGCCAATTCATAGGTCCAAAAATGAAATTAGGCGGTCACCAAACGTGTCTTTCAATAAATCTATTGTGGCACGACATGTGTGACATGTTGCGCCGTCTTGTTGAAACCACATCTCCTGGACATCATGCTTATTCAATTCAGGAATGAAAAATTTAGTAATCATGGCTCTATACCGATCACCATTGACGGTAACGTTCTGGCCACCATCGTTTTTGAAAAAGTACGGATCAATGATTCCACCAGCCCATAAATCGCACCAAACAGTCAGTTTTTCTGGATGTAACGGTGTTTCGACATACACTTGAGGATTACCTTGACTCCAAATTCGGCAGTTTTGTTTGTTAACGTAGCCATTCAACCAGAAGTGCGTTTCATCGCTAAACAAAATTCGCTTATGAAAATCGCCTGAACAACGCTTGCACTATTTGCAAGCGTTGTTCAGGCTTGAGTCTATTCATGATGAATTGACAAACTAAACTGAGAATAAATCACTTGACAGCTGTTAAATCGGTCGCCATCTTGAAAAGTAATGCCAACTTAAATTTCTATACCTCTATAAAAAACACCCTTTACTTAAAAATCAAAAAAATTACCACAAACACATATAATTGTGTGTGTGTGTGTGTGTGCATAAATTTACACTAATTTTTCCCCTTTCTCTGCTTCATGGTTGCATTTGTGCTGTATGTTTGCTAATCCTTTTGTTTAAAAACACTTTGTTTTTGGAGTTTTTCTCTTCTCTTGTTTGTCGTTTGTCAACTGTTCATTTTGCATTGCTTTTCATATGTGGTAGCAGCATATGCATATTTATACTTACTCCACGTGCATATGCATATCCATACACATGTGTTGAGGTAACAAATTATCGTATGGCAAATGTTTGCTCAACATGTAACCTGCATAACTATTGCTGCAAATAATAAAATAAAATTATGCAAAATGCAAAAAAAACTCTACAAAAGGAAAAATATGAATAAGAACTTAAACAAAACCTTACATTTAAGAGCTCGAAAAATTTTGTAAACATTTTTCCTGATACCTGTTTTCTTCTCATATACAAAAAAAAAAAAAAACTGAAGCTTAAATATTTAGAGTTTTTTACAAGGGAGAGGGAGTTTTAAAGGGTAGGGATTATTTTGTTTATATTAAAAAAAAAATTCTGTAATGTAATTGTAAAAATACAGCAGCTTTAAAAATTTCGTTTATTTTTTGCAAACGAAACTGTTAAAAATTATATCTCTAAAAATAAATCAAGTTTCAAAGGATAATAATTTTAGTGGTTGGAGTGTGAGAGAGATAAAAATAAATTTTGTAATAAAAATATTAATAAAAATAATTTTTTCAAACATGGAAAAAATATAATTTGTTGCAAAAAACTTTAAGTTGAACATGTTTTATTTGCCAGAAATTATAATATTTTATTTTTTAAATTTTTATTTACTCGAAAACGCTTAGGATTTTAAGCAAATAAACCAACATTGTGGGGTAATAAATCTAAATAAATATCGGGTGGTTAAAATTTAAGGGCCGATGTTGAATCTGAACCATACCTAAATGTCAAGATATTTTCTGCATTTAATTTGACATTTCTCAATTCTAGACTAATTTAATTTAAACCATGGAGAGATACACAATCCAGCAATGATCAGAATGATGGCAAGTAATGGCAACGTTGAATGATCAATTTTCGAAGAAAAAAATCATCTACAGTGATGAGGCACATTTTCACCTCTGTGGATTCGTCGGTAAGCAGAATTACCGCATTTGGGCGAAAGATAATCGAAAAACCAATGCAACCACAAAGAGTGACTGTTTGGTGCGGTTTATGGGATGGTGACAATCATCGGGCCGTATTTTTTCCTAAATGATGCCGGTCAGGCAGTTACTGTGAATGATATTCGCTATCGTGAGATGATAACGAACTGTTTATGGCTCGAATTGGAAGATATGGATGTGGACGATATGTGGTTTCAATATAACGGTGCCACTTGCCACACAGCTAACGAAACAATGGCTCTTTTGCGTTACATATTCAATGGCCGTGTTATCTCACGTTGTGGCGATATTATTTGGACACTAAGATCATGTGATTTGAAACCGTTGGACTTTTTTATTTGGGGTTGGTTGAAAGAAAAGGTATACAACGATAAGCCAGCAACAATTCAAGAACTAAAAGATGTGATAATTCGGCGCATTAACGGCATGGAACCTTAATTAAGCCTCAGCGTCATCGAAAATTTGGAGCATTCTATGGATGTGTGCCGCCGAGGTCGCAGAGGCCATTTGCTCGATATTTTGTTCCATACATAACACAGTGCAACACGGAAAAAATAACCATATACAGAGACCTCTACGTCATAAAAGACCAAAAAAAAAGACCCTTGTCTCCCAGTTTTGCCCAAAGTCCTCCAGGTTTTTTTATGGGCCCTCAAAGATGTGGGGCCTCGATGTCATTTTTGCAAAAAATGATCATTTCCTCAAGCTCATATTTTGCAAACCATTTGGAATTTTGATATACTCTCTGAGGCAAAGTTGTAGCTCTTGTCATAAAGAACAAAAATTGTGAACATATAAAATCAAAAAAACTTCATCTTCAAGGTCAAAATCGCAAAAAACTTTAAAAAATTAATTTGTTTTTACCAACTCACTGAGGGCCCATAAAAAAACCTGGAGGACTTTGGGCAAAACTGGGAGACAGGGGTCTTTTTGTTTTGGTCTTTTATCACGTAGTGGTGTCCGTATATGGTTATTTTGCCATGACTTAAAAAATTACACAGTGTGTTATCAAAATAAAAAGAAATGACAATAATTTCTTAAATAATTTGTGTTTTATTCAAAATCAACATCGGCCCTTACAAATTTAACCCTCCTTTATATGAGGACTATAAACTTTCTGGTTTTATTATTTTTAATGTAGGAGGAGTATCGAAGCAGACCACTTCCCTAATGTATCCCTTTTTAACTTCATTCTGTCCTCTATGATTATAGGCAACCGATTTGTAATCATTGAGTCACGAGCTACCACCAGCCTGTACGCTTGACTTTTTGATTTCAGACTGTCGGGCTTCTTTCTCATCACGGAGCCTCTTATAATTGCTAGCATTTTTCCAAGGCTTGCTGGTAAGTGTAAAATAAATGGATCATAAAATAATATTTTTATATTTTTTATAGTGTCCTTCGAATTATCTAGGCAAGAAATAAGGTAAATTTTCCTATAAAATTTTGCGAAGTAGGAGATAGTTTAAATGTAACAAGCGATAAGTTTCCATCAGGCTCCACCTGTACCCTAGTTGGCTTAAAAAAATTAGTTATAGAGTGACTTATATTCAGACAGTAGCGAGAAGGAATGGTTAGATTAGTTAAAGCTTTACCTTGCCCTCAGTGCTCCAAGGTTTCTATGCCTGTAAAAAAATATCCTAGTAAAAATCTAAACTCTCTGCTTTAACCCTTCTGTCACCTTAAAGAACCTGTTTCCACTGCACCTAAGCAGATCAATAAATTTATGGGTTTCCTTTTCGACTGCCTTCGTTTCTCACTGATTTCTGGTATCCCACTAGTATTCACGTCTACCTTACTTCATTGGTTCTCGTGCCTTTATTAGCCTTTTACTCTCGACTGTAGTGACTGCCGATTGGGGACTGATACATGTCGACATTCTTCCTCATCACAGAGTCTATGGTAATTGCTAACATTTACTTGAGGTTAGGATCTCCACAGTCGCTAATTTTAATATGTGTTTTCCCATGGTTCAATGCTTATATGCTAGCCGGTCTGCTTGGACATCCTCTGGACTTAGCCTATTTTCAAGCACAGTCTGCAAGTATCGCCTTATCTCGACGTTTAACTTGGCCCGATAATTGTTGAAGTTTTCATGAGCTCTCACTATCTAACATTTGTAGAAACCTGGATTATATGCAAGCACCTTCTTGGTATTCCTTTTATTATATGCAAGCACCTTCTAGGAATTTGTAGAGAAAAATACCAGAGTCTTAGGTGGGAATCGAACATACAACTCCAGACTAATAGACTAGCACACTGCCACTAGCTTAACGAGGCAACGAGGTGTATACATATAAAACATTAATAAATTCCTAAAGTTATTGTCGTCACCTAAAATAATATAGGCTGCCTTTAGCAAACCTATTTGTATTTGAGATTAAAAAATTTAATTTTTTTGCGTGTTGCTTAAGCTTAACGCCCACAAATTATGTTTAAACATGCTTTTTATATTGATATATTTTTTCAAATTTTTGTTTCAAGTTGACCAGGAAAAAAATAATATTTTATTTTATTTTATTTATTTTTCTTAACAACAACTACACACGCAAAATTTAAATAAACATAAAAAATTATATTTTTTGCCTTAAACTATGCTCTACAGTATGTGCAGTAATTTAGCCTTGAATTATGCTTTGGTATTTGAACTGATAAATACCATAAATAACTTAATATTCAATCTTATTAATAACGGCGGACTATTTTTCATATTTGTGTTCTTGCTATTTTTCGACTTGTAGCAATAATTGAAAATGTCGCTAAAGCACGTTATAGCAATACTGCTAGCACTAACACAGCCAACACTGCTTGTTCAAGTCCAACAAACAAATTTTGTCATTGTATAAGAATAAAAGTTAAAGCAGGAAACGAAGTGTGAGTAAAAGTAAATAATGCTGTCCTAATTGTGCTGTCAATGGTCACGCAGCGTCACAAATACCTAAAACTTTTTCAATTGCAGGACAAATAAGCTGAACAGAGCGTTAGTTAAGCTAAAGTTTTTATGTTTGATGATTTTATATAAAAAATATAGTTTTGTTTTAAATGCTTAAAAAAAGGAAAATACAAGTTGATTTCTCTATGCTAAAAGTAGTTTAAACGTAGGTCTTGCATTCAATCTAATATTTATAAAATTTATAAAATATAATAAAATAAAAAATAGGCCTAATAATTAGAAATATTATTTATAGTAGCTGAGCTTTTCAAACTTTGAAACATAAGCGAAACCGCCATGAGATATCTTTTTAAATTTCTCTAACAAAACTATGATCAGTTTTTAAAATTGTTTAAAATAATTGAGGCATAACTTAAGGGTGAAAAAATTACATTTTTTTGCATTTTTACTTTTAGGTAAAATATTATTTATCTCCAGTCTAAATAAGACTCTAGAAATATTTAAGTAAAATGGAAGCAACAATTAAAAAGGGTAATCTATACATATAAAAAAATAGTAACTCATTTACGTCTATGTGTCTACGTATATCTGTCTGCTTTTCTTTTGCGTTCGCATCACCTAAAAACTACTCGATGGATTTTAACAAAACTTTGTGAGGAGGTACCTTAGCATCTTGATTCCAGTATAGGATACTTTTTTCCCGCAAAAATGTCTCATTGCCAAGAGAAAGTGGAGAAAATGCAGTGAAAGTATGCAATTTCCGGTTTAAGGGTACTGAAATTTTCGGTTTAAAACTGGTTGCGCACCTTATATTTTTTGAAAGTGGGATAATTTATACAAAATTGCCCAACAGATGGCGCCAATTGAATAAAATTTGTATATGATATGTATTTTTACTTTGTATTTACATTGTTATTGAAATATTTTAAACACCTCTTACAGAGCTTTACAATAATTTTTAGAATTTTAGCTAAATTTTAGAATTTTCTACAGGGATGTGTACCTGTATATAAAATAAATACATAAATCATAACTGAAGCACTATAAAAGTAAGAGTCTTACAATTGGTATGGAAAACTTTCACAAGAAAATCGAGAAAAACAGGGTACTTTTTGGCAACAAAAATATCTTATTTCCAAGAGAAATTGGAGAAAAATTAGTGAAAGTACGCAATTTTGCCGATTTAAAAGTACTGCATATTTTAAGGCACCTGTTTTTTTTTTGAAAGCAGGATATTTTATACGCTCAACAGATGGCGCTGTAATAAAAATAATGACAAGCTATGAATTGAAAGCGGGATATTTCAAATACGGTTGCGCAACAGGTGACGCTGTTTGAAAATAATGACAAAATATGAATTATTTACTGCCAATAAGCCAATTGAAAATTTGTATTTGATTTGTATTTTCACATTGTGGATTTACATTCTTATTGAAATATTTTAAACACATTTTACAGAGCTTTACAATTATTTTTACAATATTAGAATTTCATATAAATTTTAGAATTTTTTCCAGGGATGGGTATGTTAATATATAGTAAATACGTAAGAGTCTGAAAATTTGCCGTATATTACTTTCAAAGCAAAATCTAACAAAATATTGTCAGGACGCACACAACGTGTGTGGGCACAGCTAGTTATAAATAATTTTTAAATTTAGTAAGAAAATTAGGAAACAATTTTTTTATTACATAAAAATTTTTTTACACAAAAAATCGGATTTGGGACCTCTAATGTATGCGCACCTAATTTGTAATTTAATTATTTAATTCTTTCTTAGAAAGAATAAAAACGAAAATAAGCTTGACTTTAAATTCCATTGTATGCAATTTATATAGTATTTTAAATTTTGTCAATTGATTTAGTTGTTAAGTAATTATATCCATTGTTTTTTAATATGTGTTTTTTTTAATAATATTTTTATAATATTTTTTTTTAATAAAATTTTTTAATACTCGCGAATTCCACTGTGCATTTTAATTTGAAATCTAAGCTTTGGATTTCAAAATATTTCAACAAAATGTGAGCTAATATTTTATTCAATAATAAGAAATTCACTAGTAAAATAATTAATTATTTTTTATATGTAACAGCTTAAAACTAAAGCATACCTTAAGGCTTAATAAAGACATAAAATGTATAGGATATATTTGGGTAAAAACATATATTTTACTATTTAATTTTTGAAATTTTGTAAAGAAGAAAAAACTGAAATTGGGCTTGTAATATAGCATAGTAGCAATTAAAAATTAAAATTTGTAAAATATTTCCTCTTAACCCTATGGAGTGGTTAGAGAGAAAATCGAAACAAATTCAAACCAAACTTAATAAATTCATTTGAATTTTAATTAATCTAAAATCTTTAAAAGCCTTTGTTTTAATATTTACTTTAAGTACGAAAAAGGTATGGAGTGGTTAGAGAGAAAATCGAAACAAATTCAAACCAAACTTAATAAATTCATTTGAATTTTAATTAATCTAAAATCTTTAAAAGCCTTTGTTTTAATATTTACTTTAAGTACGAAAAAGGTATCTGGAAATTTTAAATAAAATAATTAAAATGGCCATCTAAAGTATTGATTGACGTACAGGGCAAGTTTTAGTTATCTCAAAAAAATTAATAAAATAAATCAGAAGAATTTCTTACTATTTCTATGAAATATTGCAATTTAGGAATAAAAACTAAAGCATAAAATTAGGCTTAAAAACGTCATAGAATATTTAAAATAGTTTAAGTGAAAAAATATGTTTTTATTGTCAGTTCTATAAAATGCCAATTATTAAGATACTTTTAATTCCAATTGTACTTAAAAACTGTAGCGTGTAACGTTAGCTTTATTCGTTATTATCTCACAATAATAGTAACGTCTTGTTCATTTTTCTTTTAACGAACAAAAAACAAAAATTTTTTTTTTATTTACCTCACTAAATTTCCAATGAAAACTTTTAATGAACTTAAGTTTATTTTTGCTTAACGGAGAACTTCAAAAGTTTCTAAACTAAAAAAAAAAAAAATATAAATGAATTGACCGTTTAAGCAGCATATTGATCAGCCACAACCAAAAAGCAAAGTCTAAGCGCAATGTTCATTCTACTACTTTTGTTATTATTGAAGTTTTCGCGTTAGCAATTTTTCGAAAATAAAATCTCTGCATTAATTTAAATCCAAAACACTTGAGCACTTGTAAAAGTTTAAGAATCTTTTTTCAATTGCTTTTATTTTTCTGTATCATTCAACTACAACACTACTCAGCTTAAAAGGGTGTGCCGAAATCCTTCAAGCAAGAAAGCATGGGTTTATAACACTCTGCAACAGAAAAATAATACACAGACTTGCCAATGCCAAAGATTAGTTAAACGCTATAATCGGTTTGGCGAAATTGGTGACCAATTTATATTTATGAGACTCGAAAAATTCTGGAAATCAGTGGGCCCTTCAAAAAAGGTGCCATCAGTTTTTATCTAATATCTAATATTCAGGAGAGGTACAGAAAATTTCGCTAATGCAATTCAGCGACATCAGATTATTCCATTCAAGGCTGCGGGCAAAAAACCAAGGCCACCTATATTTTTTTTCACCTTTTTTTATTTTTTTTTGTTTGGTTGTAATGATTCTCCTTTGTTTTTTTTTTTTTTTTTTTTTTGTTAAATATAGACCACGACGAGTAGATCGCATGGAGTGGATACAGAACTCGGGGATTCAATAACCCCCTGAGAAGGGCGATTTTTGTTTGTTGATAGGTTGGTATGGTTTTTCTGCTTTGATTCTTTATAAACAGCAATGCATATAGAGGTAGCCGGTAGAATCCACCGGGTACCCACTGGGAACCAGGAACAGTCAATTGGCACATTGCATAATTAGTCTGACCGTTCTAAAGAAAATATATTGCAGGAAGGTGCTAACTTTTCGATAAAATTTTTGTAAAATTTTTATTAAAAATTTTCAAATAATTTAAAAAAAAATCGATACATTTTTTACAAAAAAATTTCATACAAATTTTTATAAAAAATTTTCGACAAATATTTTTACAAAGCATTTTCGTTAAAATTTTTACAAAAAATTGTTAGTAAAATTTTTACCCAAAAATTTTTGATAAAATTTTTACCCAAAAATTTTTGATAAAATTTTTATTTTATTTTTTTATTTTCGAAAATTTTTCGATAAAATTTTTACTAAAAAAATTTTTACAAAAAATTTACGGTACAATTTTATCGAAAAATTTTCAATAAAATTTTATCGAAAAATTTTCAATAAAATTTTATCGAAAAATTTTCAATAAAATTTTATCGAAAAATTTTCAATAAAATTTTTACCAAAAAATTTTCGATAAAATTTTTACCAAAAAATTTTTGGATAAAATTTTTACCAAAAAATTTTTGGATAAAATTTTTACCAAAAAAAATTTTGATAAAATTTTTACCAAAAAATTTTTGATAAAATTTTTATTTTATTTTTTTATTTTCGAAAATTTTTCGATAAAATTTTTACTAAAAAAATTTTTACAAAAAATTTACGGTACAATTTTATCGAAAAATTTTCAATAAAATTTTATCGAAAAATTTTCAATAAAATTTTATCGAAAAATTTTCAATAAAATTTTTACCAAAAAATTTTCGATAAAATTTTTACCAAAAAATTTTTGGATAAAATTTTTACCAAAAAATTTTTGGATAAAATTTTTTTAAAAAAATTTCGTACAAATTTTTACAAAAAAAAATCATACAAATTTTACAAAAAATTTTCTATAAAATATTTACAAAAAATTTTCTATAAAATATTTACAAAAACTTTTCGATAAAATATTTACAAAAAATTTTCGATAAAATATTTACAAAAAATTTTCAATAAAATTTTTACAAAAATTTCCGATACATTTTACCAAAAAATTTTCGATAAAATTATTACCAAAAAAATTTTTGGATAAATTTTTTTTAAAAAAATTTCGTACAAATTTTTACAAAAAAAATTCGTACGAATTTTATAAAAAATTTTCTATAAAATATTTACAAAAAATTTTCGGTAAAATGTTTACAAACATTTTTCGATAAAATTCTTACAAACAAATTTCGGTAATATTCCTACAAACAAATTTTAATAAAATTCATACAAAAATTTTCAATAAAATTCATACAAAAAATTTTCAATAAAATTTAAAATAAAAATCGATACAATTTTACAAAAAATTTTCGATGAAATTTTTTTTAAAAACTTTTCAATAAAATTTTTCCAAAAAATTTTCCGTATTAATTTTCCAAAAAAATCTTCGATACAATTTTTACAAAAAAATTTTGATAAAATTTTTACAAAAAATTGTTGATAAAATTCTTACAAACAAATTTCAATAAAATTCTTACAAAAAAATTTCGATAAAATTTTTACAAAAACTTTTTGGATAAAATTTTTATAAAAAATTCTCTATAAAATTAAAAAAAAAAATGTCTATAAATTTATATTATATTTGTAATGATGAAATTGAAAATCTAAAAGTAAAAAACGAATGAAACTGGGAAACATAACAGTGTAAGGGAATATTTAACATTACTATGGTGAAGGGTATATAAGATTCGACATGGCCGAATATAGCACTCTTACTTGTTAATTTAGAAAGTAATATTTAAGGTGCCTACACGTTCAGATTTAAAAAACTCTGTGACAGGGCCATGCAATAAACTGCAAAGCGAAAAGCGGTGAGTAGTTGAGTGGCATTTCTATGCGGTTAATTGGTATTTTTATATATAGAAAGTTAATGCGATTACGAAAAATAGGATTTGGTGTTGATCCTGTAAATGAAGCAAGGCTACAGTGCGGCTTATTTAAACATTTATATGCAAATCTACGCAAATTTCTAGACAGCTTTCGGCAATATTCCGGTCGACTTTGTACAGTAGTCCTTTGAGGAGATTTTATAGACTTAAAGTTATTTTAAAAGTTTGTATAGAAAATAGTAAAAATTCACAAATAATAACCGCTCAGAGGCCAGTTAAAAATTAGAACGAGTTTTATTTCTAAGCGACGCTTCTCTGCTGTTTAAAAATGCCGCTCTGTTGCTCAGAAATGCCGCTTACATTGTGGCCACCTTAATAGTATTTCGAATGTTTTAGTTGTTTGCCGTTCACCGCTTTGTCGCCTACTGCTTTGCCACTCTTTGAATGGCGTTTGGATAAGAAGGACAAATGGCAATCAGGAGGGCCGAAAAACTAAAATTGTTTTAAGCAGAAAATATTATTTAATTTATCGTGAGAGCTATATGAAAGTTACAACATTTTGTTAATTTCACATTTTAGTTTCTTTCATAACTTGTATTTAAGACACAAAACTCTTATTACACGCCCATCTGAGCTCAATAGGAGTTACTTATATGTGATAGAGAGGAAGTCTTTGAATATATGGGGCAACTAATTTTTTTCTCGCAAGTAGTGTGACCTGAAATTGAATTTAACCCAGAGACAGTTAAATTAAGGTTCAGCAGACGTGCCTAATTATTGTGGCATTTGTACGCAACTTCAATGCATATATCCAACATAAAACCCTGATCGAAACTAAAAAAAACGGAAGGAGTTGATACCCAAGTAAAATAGAAACCTCCGAAAAACCTGAGTCTAACATAAAGCGAAAACATTTGGACCAGGAAGACAAATGCAAACAATTTGCATTTATACTTACACGTGAATAGTTCACTAATTTGAAAAAGATGTCTGAAATAAATTCTATAACTAGCGAAGAGAAAGTATGTTTGCCATGCCTGATTCTTGACCATTGTACTGTATTGATATACCTGCAATGTCAGCATCACTGTATGCTCTGTCTCTTCTTCTCTATCTATATCTCTCCCTTACCGCTTCCATGTTTTATGCATGACTTCATAAAAGAACTTCCTTAAAAAAAGAAACACCTGCCTGGATGCCGAACATTTTGGGAGTTACACCATTATTTTTCCCTAACCACCTTTGGCGTTGCAGCACAGCAATAACTCTTAAAACTTAATAAATCTCGTTATCTTCAGTTATTTCCACGCACTTGATTTCTGGTATTTTGATTAACTGGAGATTTGTTCAAGAGATCAAGAGTTCATCAAGCATTTACTCTTAAGAAATATTGGCTTTTGTTTTTTCCTTCATACTTTATAACAACTGGATTTTTTTCTTTTTGTAGGCAAAATTAATTTTTATCTTTGTATATTATTGACCTAAAAATATTTGTTTAAAAAAAATTATCTACAACAAAAAATTTTCTACCAATTAACCCAAATTTTAGTGTGTATTAAAATGACTCAGAAAAAAAGTTACAGAAAAACATTGAAATTTATTACAAATAAACTTTCGAATGGAGCCATTAGTGCTAAAAACATTTTACAATATTTATTATAAATGTAGCTGTCACTTTGCGTAGTTTGTTTGTTTATTTGTTTGTTTCCTAGGTTTAGCAGAAAATTTATTAAAATTAAATGGCGAAAAAATATTTATAGCAAAAGGCTAATAAATTATTTGTTACAGGCAATTCGGAGCCACAGAAGTTTTTGGTGTGGAAAAAGATTGAAAATCGAACAAAATAGAAAATATTTTTTTTTAATTATTTTAAATATTTAGCAAAAAATAATTAAAGTTTATTTAAAATTGGTTTTTTATTAAACAATTATTATAATTTTTGACCTTTTTAATAATTTTATATTTAAGTTTTTACGCTCTAGGTCTTTTTATAAAAATATTTCGATTTACTTTTATTTTTATATTCGATATTTCGCTATACCATTGGGTAGCGAAATATAAAAGTAAATTGAAATATTTAAAAAAAAAGACCTAGAGCGTAAAAACTTAAATATAAAATTGTTTTTTATTTTATAAAAATTTTTTGGTAAAAATTTTATCGACGATTTTTTGGTAAAAATTTAATCGAAAAATTGTTTGGTAAAAATGTTATCAAAAATTTTTTGGTATAAATTTTAATTAAAAATTTTTTGGTAAAAATTTTATCGAAAATTTTTTGGTAAAAATTTTATCAACAATTTTTTGGTAAAAATTTTATCAACAATTTTTTGGTGAAAATTTTATCGACAATTTTTTGGTAATAATTTTATCGACAATTTTTTGGTAAAAATTTTATCGACAATTTTTTGGTAAAAATTTTATAGAAAATTTAATGGTAAAAAATTTATCGAGAATTTTTTGGTAAAAATTTTATCGAAAATTTTTTTGTAAAAATTTTATTGAACATTTTTTTGTAAAAATTTTATCGAACATTTTTTTGTAAAAATTTTATCGAACATTTTTTTGTAAAAATTTTATCGAACATTTATTGGTAAAAACTTCATCAAAATTTCTTTGGTAAAAATTTTATCGACTTTTTTTTGGTAAAAAATTTATCGAGAATTTTTTGGTAAAAAATCTATCGAGAATTTTTTGGTAAAAAATCTATCGAGAATTTTTTGGTAAAAATTTTATGAAAAACTTTTTGGTAAAGATTTTAACGAAAATTTTTTGGTAAAAAGTTTAATTAAAAATTTGAATTAAAAATTTTTTGTTAAAAATTGTTTGGTAAAAATTTTATGGTAAAAATTTTATGGTAAAAAATTTATCGACAATTTTTTGGTAAAAATTTATCGACAATTTTTTGGTAAAAATTTTATCGAAAATTTTATGGTAAAAAATTTATCGAGAATTTTTTTGTTAAAAAATTTATCGACAATTTTTTGGTAAAAAATTTATCGAGAATTTTTTGGTAAAAAATTTATCGAGAATTTTTTGGTAAAAAATTTATCGAGAATTTTTTGGTAAAAAATTTATCGAGAATTTTTTGGTAAAAATTTTATCGAAAATTTTATGGTAAAAAATTTATCGAGAATTTTTTTGTTAAAAAATTTATAGAAAATTTTTTGGTAAAAAATTTATCGAGAATTTTTTGGTAAAAAATTTATCGAGAATTTTTTGGTAAAAATTTTATCGAGAATTTTTCGGTAATAATTTTATCGAAAATTTTTTGGTAAAAATTTTATCGAAAATTTTTTGGTAAAAATTTTATCAAAATAAAATTTAT
Source organism: Phasia obesa (assembly GCA_949628195.1). Classification (NCBI taxonomy): domain Eukaryota; kingdom Metazoa; phylum Arthropoda; class Insecta; order Diptera; family Tachinidae; genus Phasia; species Phasia obesa. Next base: position 152,547,416 of record OX451216.1, read on the forward strand.
TATTTTTTAATACGATATTTTTAGGATCTGCTTTGACTCTTTGAAAATCTGTTTTATTAAACAGTACTATTCTTCAGAGACCACACGTTATTCGCCACTTTTCCTGCTCTGGAAAAGGAAAAATTTTGATATGGCCTGGTTTTCTCAGCACCTTCTTCTTATAATGATAATAAAATATTGGCATTTGCTTATGGTGCAGTCAACTTTATGGGTCTCCTTCTAAACCTCCTCAGCCCCCAATGATTTCAGTGATAGCCATTTGGTAATTAACGTACTTACTTACTTACTTACTTACTTACATTCCTCACAACAAGGCAATAACTAAAAGCTGGCTGATACTACAGATGAAAAGATGATAAGATATTCCAATTCGAGCATAACTTTATACTGAAATTGCCAAAGTTTTTATTTAAAAATATTTAAGACCCAAAAAAAATATGAATGTTGAAACTACTTTAAATATTCATTTAAATAATTGAGCCCTTCTTTTCACAAAATTAAACCTTAAACGCAAGTTTCTTTTCAAAAAATCACACCACAACACACTCATACTTTTAGTGGCTGTGGGAAAAAAACGAATGCAACTTGGAAACATGTCCTTTGCACTGACAATGTTGGTTAACAAATTTTGTTGTTTTTGCAAATATCGTATTCCAGAGTCGCTGTTGTTTGTGTTACTTTGGGTTTTTTGTTCCACTGATTTTCGAAAGAGTAAACAACGTTAAAAAAAACTAGACACATAAAACAAAGTAATACTGCCAACTGTAAAAGTCCTTTGGAAAATAAACGAACAAAAAAAAAGGCATGGTAAAAAACTGCTTGTTACACACAGCCACACACACACACACATACAAGCACATCACTTATTTACGTTCTATTGTTTTTTATTTTTCGGTATGCAAAAGTTTAACCATTATCGTGACGTGCATTAGTATGTTTGTTTGCCTGTGTGTGTATGTGTTATGGGCGAAGCATAGTAGCTGTTCCGGATATTAAGACCGGTTATGGAAATAAAAGTTTGACAATTTTATTCCAAAGTCTACTGAAAATCTCAAATGACTTAGAATTTCTGAAAATTATTTTCTCGCCAGATTTTTTGGGGAAAAAAGAAAATAAAATTAAAAAAAAAACAAATTAAAGTTTAAAAGAAATTTTAATACACAGTTTAGCGACACACAGGCTGGCTTGGGACAGTAGGCGTGGTACCTCCCATTATTATCGTCTACCCGTAGATTTGCAATAGATAGAGTCTTGAAACTTTTCGCAAGTAAACCTTTTACTAATTTGCATGGTCTAACCAAACCACAGACTGGATTGGGAAAGAAGGCGTAGTACCCCCATACAAAGTGAACTATTATTATCGACTACGTGGAGATATGCAATAGGTAGAGTCTTGAAAGTTTAAACAAGTAATTCTCATGTTAATGTGCATAGTCTCCCAAAACACATACTTGATTGCGACGGTGGGCTTGGTACCCCCCATACAAAATAAAAACTAATTATCGTGCAACTAGAGAACTGAAATAAGTAGAGCCTAAAGTCTTTCCATAAGCAACCCTCAGACTAACGTGCATAGTCTGGAAAAATTAGATTAGATTGGGGCAGTGGGCGTGGTAGCTCCCATACAAAGTGAAAAATTATTATTATGTACCTAGAGAACTACGATCGATAAAGTCTTGAAAATTTACACAAGTAACCCTCATACCAATGTGCATCATCTCGAAAAATACAGACTGGATTAGGATAGCGGCAGTGGTACCTCCCATACAAAATAAAAATTATTATCGTGTTAATACGTATAGTCTAGCAAAAAATAGATTGGATGGGAACAGTGGGCATCGTACCTTGGATATAAACTAAAAATTGTTGTCGTGAGAGTTAAAGGTTGGCATACTTTTCTTCCAAATACTACAGTAATCAAAGAATGTGTTACAACTTTGCGTTCAGTGCCAAATTCGTCACCTTAACGTGACGGTGGGGTTTTACCACTGGTTGAAAATGATATGCTTACCAACACCCTTGTTGCACATATCGATACAGCAAGTAGCATTTCAGAACAAAGTTGACAGCACCATGTTCACACCTTTAAATTCATGAGACACCATTGTTATCTCTGTTTAAGGATAACAACACACCGGACTAAATACATAGGCCTTCATACGATTTACTTTACTCCCCAAAGGGCATCACCAATACTGGTCAGAGAAAATGGGGAAATGCCTACGAGGCCACCGGTTACTAATCTTTTAGACACTGCACAGACCTCGAAGGTTACTCTTTTCCAGTTTCAGGGCACTGAAAGGAGTTAAAAGTAAACAAGACAATATTCCCCCGGGGGTTAGTAATCAAAGGTACTACAATAGTGTAAGTCCCACGGCAGCTGGCGTATTTATGTCGGTTAAGTCGCTTTAATATTTCCAAAGTAAAACACGTTATCACAGCCAAAGCACATATCTCCAACTAGATATATATTTCGGCTATTCTTTTTGGAAGATAAGATAGCTTTAATCGCACTAAATCCCATTATTAGTCGATGAGGCCCATAGCATTTATTTCGCCATATTCCCGTAGTTAAGCATCAAGACGAGTAGCATTAATTACGACAAATTCTTGTAATCTCAAAGCAATTATTGCAGCGTAATCCCCATGATATTTACTGACAAAAGTCGAATAATTTATCTCGTAGTTAACCGGCAAAGTTCCGAATCATACTCGACATCGAAGTTATCTGAAAGGTGTCGCCTAACAAATAATCTTGCCGGTTCATTGATTTTAAACGACGGGAGTCGTAGCAATAATATCGCTGCATTCTTTTTAGGCTGGTAGCATTGATTTCAGCATAATCACCGTAATAGTTTATACCCGTGACATAACCGTATTTGGCACTTAACTCATCGTGATTAAGCGACGAAAATGTGCTGACTTGTAAAGAGGAGTTAAGATCTTAAAGACTGTCTTGAGAATGATGTGTCAACAGTTCTTGATATTGGCTTGGCTTGACACCAAGTCTAATAGTTATTACACAAAAAATTATAACCAGGGCTATAGCGGGGCAGAAAATCCATTCTTTCTGCATTTTGTTAAACTACCTACAGACAGACAAATTAATCAATGTTTGTCTTCATCTTCAAAGCATCATATTCCTTACTTCGCAGTAGCAACGTTTCCACAAATTCGCTATTAAACTTTAGCATCATTTACGATGTCTGCATAAGAGTATCAAACGCTCGATAAAAAGCAATTTATTTGCAAAACAATAAATTTGATTTAAACAGTCATATTTAGGGCGCAAAAACTGTACTCCAAATGTTGCATCTTTGCTTTGTGTTTAAGCCCATGCGTTAGTATTAGTTTTGGGTTTTTCTTTAATGTTGGTTTTATGCATACGACAGTTAGATGTTATGTTATGTTATGCCGGGTGATTCATTTGTTTGTGCTGCTTTTTGTTTGTTTTAGCAGCTGGGAAGGGGACGAAAAATCTTAAAAATTACCGAAAAACTAATGTTACCGAAAGCATACAAGCTTTCAACAAGGTAGGCTTGTGTCACTTTGCTAAATATTTAGCAAACCAATGCATTTTCATTTTAACCACTTTTTTTGGTTAGGGGCCTTTGGTGTAAAAAGACAATTTTTATTTTTAGCTGGCCCGCAAAGAAACGCTATAGGAGATAACAGGAAAATTGACTATGCGAAAGGGTATAAGATTTGGTCTAATAAAGGGCTTAGAGGGCTTATAGAGCGACAAAAGCAACTTTAATTATTTGGCTTTTTTTTGTTATAGTATGGGGGATACCTCTAAATTCATAGGTCACTTTTTGACCCCTTCGTCCCTTAATGATTTCTGGTATCCGACTGTGAATTTTACGAATACCTTACTTTCATTGAGTCTCGTGCTGCCTTTTACTCTCCACTGTAGTGATTTTAGACTGGCGACTGATACATGTCGATATTCTTCCTCATCACAGAGTCTATGGCAATTGCTAACATTCGCTTAAGTTTCAAAGCCTTTACCACAGGTGCAGGGTGTAATTGTATAAGCGATGTCCTTCTGTGTACGGGTTGAAATCAACTTTGACAAGGCACCATAAGATATACAGACAATTTAAGCCGACCAATCTGCCAGGCATAGTCTTGAAACTTTCGCTAATGCAATTTAGCAAAATCAGACCATTCCATTCGAGGACACATCCACCTATATTTTTTCACTTTTTTTTTCATTTTTTCGGTTGTAATGATTCCCTTTTGCTTTTTTTTGTTAAAAATATATTAGACAGCGATAAGTAGATAGCATGGAGTGCATACAGGTCGCGCAAAATCAATAACCCTTCGCAGGGGCGATTTTTGTTTGTTTGTAGGTTGGTAAGGTTTTTCTTCTTTGATTTTTATTGAAGACCTTTATGGAAAGCAATATACAGAGTTAATCGATAGACCAACAGGGTGCCCACTGGTAACTTGGTTCAATAGAGCCATTGGGAGGTCAATATGACCAACCCAATGTTCTTTAGTCTGACCATTCTTACGGAAAATAGCTTGCATGAAGGTCCTAACTTTTACAAAAAATTTTGCGTAAAATTTTTACAAAAAACATTCTATAAATTTTTTCGAAAAATTTTTCGCTGAAATTTTAAGTAAAAATATTCCATGAAATTTTTACAAAAATTTTCGATTAAGTTTTGTATCGAAAATTTTCGATTGTTTTTTTAAAAAATTTCTTGTTAAATTTTTACAAAAAACTTTCAATAAAATTTTTACAAAAAACTTTCAATAAAATTTTTACAAAAAATTTTCTGTAAAATTAAAACAAAAACTTTCGTAAAATTTTTAGAAAAAATTTTAGATAAAATTTTTAGAAAAAATATTTGATAAAATTTTTAGAAAAAATTTTTGATAAAATTTTTAGAAAAAATTTTTGATAAAATTTTTAGAAAAAATTTTAGATGAAATTTTTAGAAAAAAATTTTAGATAAAATTTTTAGAAAAAATTTTTGATAAAATTTTTAGAAAAAATTTTTGTTAAAATTTTTAGAAAAAATTTTAGATAAAATTTTTACAAAAAATTTTAAATAAAATATTTATAAAAAATTTGAATAAAATTTTTACAAAAAATTTTCGATAAAATTTTTACAAAAAATTTGCCATAAAATTTTTACAAAAATTGTCGGTATATAAATAAAAATTACCCTGCACACGTTGTGTGCGTCCTGGCAATATTTTGTTCGATTTTGCTTTGAAAGTATTCCACACTAAACTTTCAGGACTCTTAAGCATTTACTCTGTATAAAGGTACCCATCCCTTGAAAAATTTCTAAAATTTATATAAAATTCTAAAAATTATTGTAAAGCTCTGTTAAAGGCAGACAGGAAATGAGTTACTCATTATTTTAAAACAGCGATATCTGCAGCACAACATTGCTTAATATAAAAAAAAAGATGCCTTCAAGTATGTAGCACCTTTAAATCGGTTAAAAATCGTCTTACATTCAATGCTTTATCTCCACTTTTTCTTTGAAATAAGATATTTTTGCAGAAAAAATATCCTATATGAGAATCAGACTACTAAGGTAACTACTCACTAAATTTTGCTAAAATTCATCCAGTAGTTTTTACGTGATGCGAACACAAAGAAAAGAACAGACAGGCATACAGGAAATGAGTGACTATTTTATTATTTGTATAGATAATGAAGTTGAAAATCATAAAAGCTCCTTCTTGGTCTTCCTTTAAACTTGTAGTGAAAAATTCAGGAGGTTTTGGTGGGATTCGAACCCACAACCCCGGACTGATAGACTAGCACACTACCTTATATCCCACCGAGGCACCCAATTATTTGGCTTCGATGAAAAAAATTTTGTATGTGGACCATTTAAACAAAAAATTGCTCCTTGGTATCAGATAGCAAGGAGCAAATCAGATACATTTATGGTGAAAAAAGTGATGTGGAGAAAAAACGAAGTTAGAACCAAAACCATTTAAAAAATTTAAGAAAAAAAAAACACACTAAAGTTATCATTATACATTTCATTTTTTGCTCGCGGTTGTTTAATTATATCAAAAAAATGTTCAGGTTCCTCTCTTGAGCCTTGTACTCTATTCGATTTTGCGAAAAATGTTGGTAAACATTTATCTCGTTTGTATCTCGCGATTTACGATTTTATTTTTTTAAAAATACCACATTGTTTTCAAAATGTTGACAAAAGCTGTGGTTTAAAAAATTCCGCATAAAATAATGCCTATTTGCTTTATTTCTCAGCTTTGATAAAATGTTGCCAGAAACATTTCAATGTTTTTCCATAGTAAAAACAGAGTACTATATCTGCAACATATTTTCATGACTTTTCCATACAAATTTTTTATGTATGTAGTTCGACAGAATTCCGCATGAAAAACTGAACACAATACTGGGCTTTACGTTGGTCGCATTATTCTTTCTCAATACGTTAGCATTAAGCTTATGTTAGGTTGGCTAGCTTTTTTTCGTTCTCTTTTTGGCTGCTTCCAATTTTGTTTGTAGTCAGCAACAACTGCCAAGTTTGCGAAGCAAAATGCTGTTCGTTCCATGTTTTTCGTTAAAATTTTTTTTTTAAATTTTTGTTGTTTAGAATTTTACCACGTTCAGTTTTTGGTTTTTCTAAGCAAAACTAACAAGAGCAAAAACTAAAACTCTTTGCATAAAAATACATATTCACCATAGACGAAAGAGAAAAAAAAAAATACATTAACATGTCAACACAAAATGTTGGACTCGCAAAAAAAAACAAAAATAAAATGGAATCATGAAAAAATTAAATCCTTTGTAGAATGGCTTCAAAAGCAGTTTTTTAATGGTCGATTTTAGTTTATTTAGTTAAGTTTATTCAAAAGGCTTTTTAACGTTGTTTTTAGCAATTTGCTCATGTTTTTGCCATTGTGATAATTTTTAATAAAGTAATACTTTCCTAATAAACTTTCTAAAAGGCATTGGTGTTGTTAGTTGGTTTTTACGTTGAGTTGTGGTTTATTTGTTTTGTACAATTAGCAAAGCACGTTAAAATAGGATAAATTGGTTTGGTTTGAATATTTTTTGTTATGTCAAAATAAGGTGTATTTCTTTTTGCAAGATTTAAATAAATTTTTTCTTTAAAAATTACGGTTTTATCTGGAATGACGTTCACAGCAGTTTTCTTATAATTCTTCTGCATAATTCTAGCTTAATTTCGTTGATGCTGCGTTTAATTTTTTCTTTCGAATTTTTAATTTCTTCTTTCCATATAAAAAAGCCTACAGCCATCAGACTGTAGGCTTTTTGGCATAGATGTTTGACTTTATATAAACCCCTATAAATGCGATGACGTTAAAATACACGATCATCGAAACGAAAGAGCACACGAGCAGAAAATGTCTCATAAAGAAGTAAAATATAATTACGAGCTGCATGATATATGGCACCGTCTTGTTTAACCTCAAACGTACACAACCATATTTTCCAGTTTAGAGATGATGAAATCTGTTATTGTCGCGATAACGAACACCAGGCCAAGTTATTGCTCGACCAGGTATATTTTCTACGAAGTATGGTCCATTGATGCGTATAACATAAAATCATTGCCAAAGGCGTTGTGAATGCATTTAATTTTTAACCATAACAATTTAGAACTGAACTGTAACAGAACTTAAACTGAATTAGAACAGAACCAGGAATAGCCTAGAACTGAACTAAGCAACTAAAAGAACTGAAGTAGAACTTAAGTAGAAGTGAACTAGAGATATTTTTGAAATAGTCTTGAAGTAAACAAGAACTGAATTAGAACAGAACTATGACTGAACTAGACTGAACTAGAACTGGACTAGGACTGAACTAGAACTGAACTAGAAGTGAACTAGAAGTGAATTATAAGTGAACTAGAACTGAACTAGAAGCAAACGGAAACTGAACTAGAACTGAACTAAAACTGAACTAAAACTGAACTAAAACTGAACTAGAACTGAACTAGAACTGAACTAAAACTGAACTAGAACTTAACTAGAACTGATCTAGAAATAACCTAGAACTAAACTAGAACTAAACTAGAACTGAACTAGAACTGAACTAGAACTGAACTAAGACTGAACTAGTACTGAACTGGAACTGAACTAGAACTGCACTAGAACTGCAATAAAACTGAACTAGAAAAGAAATAAAACTGAACTAGATCAGAACTAGAACTGAACTAGAAATGAAATAGAACTGAACTAGACATGAAATAGAACAGAACTAGAACTGAACTGAAACTGAAACTGAACTAGAAATGAACTGGAACTGAACTAGAAGTGAAATAGAAATGAACTGGAAACTAGAACTGAACTACAACTGAAATAGAACTGAAATAGAAAAGAAATAGAACTAAACTAGATCAGAACTAGAACTGAACTAGAAATAGAGCTGAACTAGAACTAGACATGAAATAGAACAGAACTAGAACTGAACTAAAACTGAACTAAAACTGAACTAAAACTGAACTAGAACTGAACTAAAACTGAACTAGAAATGAACTGGAACTAAACTAGAAGTGAACTAAAACTGAACTAGAGCTGAACTAGTCTTGAAATAGAACTCAACTTAATAATAGTAACTAAAAAAACTGAACTAGAGCTGAAGTATTACTGAATAAGAACTGAACTAGAACTGAACCAGAACTGATCTAGAACCGAACTAGAACTGAACTAGAAGTAACCTAGTACTGAACTAGAATGAACTAGAACTGGAATGGAACTGAAACTGAGCTCGAACTGAAATAAAACTGAAATAGAACTAAAACTGAACTAGAATTGCACGAGAATTGAATTAGAACTGAACTAGAATGAACTCGAACGGAACTATAACAACAAGAACTGAAATAGAATTGAAACTGAACTAGAAGTGAACTAGGACTGAACTAAAGCTGAGCTAAAACTGAACTAGAACTGAACTATAACTGAAAAAGAGCAGAATAAGAACTGAACTTGAACTGAGCAAGGACTAATCTGGTGCTGGATGACATTTTGCAAATGTGAAACGTAAAGCTAATTTTCTATCTTGTCTTGAATGATATTTTTACTTTCAACGATCAAGCCATCACTTCTCTGTAAAACGGACCTCCAAGGAAGAGATGAGCCTCTCGTACTCCCATTAGGTCTATTGCCATAAAAGTGTTTTATTACGTCCTTTAATAATGTAATATTAAAAACAACTACAATTTGTTCATCGCAACTCTATATTGTTACAGAGAACATAATGTGGTTATTGTAACCATACCGCAACCATGTTTTTTCTCTGCGTGTAGTAAAAAAAATTTAAGTGGAATCGGTATATTTATATTTATTCCTCTAACTCCCTCTGGAGCATAGGACGCCAAATTCAATGTCCCAGCAGCTCACTACTTCCGGTCCTAGACCAAGTATATCCCGGCAATGACTTTTCAGATTCCTCTGAAAGCTAGCTAGAGTGATAAGGCGCCCAGTCATATAGCCTGAATGGTTACAGTACACCTTAACGTCTCAGGCAAGTAGGTAAAATACATGAATGTTTGCTGAAGCATGACTTCAAAGTGGGATTGGACACATAGATAGCAGCCCTATCACCAATCTAAGAAAGGAGGGCCAGCAATCCACCTTTTTGAAATACAATTTGCTATCGAATCGAATCGGAATCGGTATATAGTCTATTGTAAAGAGATAGTTCTTTAGGTTGTTTAAGAACCTGTATGTTTTATTTGTTTCTTCTGTATTGTTATGTACGGATTGTTTAAAAGGCAACTATTCTTGACATTAAAAACTAATTAGTTTTACGACACACTTTAGTTTTACCATTTCACCTTTCATACGACCTTTGAGATGTCAGTTGTCTTTAGATTTCTTAGAATACGGTAGTAGTTAAGTGCATATTGTAAATATATAACTGTTAAATGTTGGTTTCTATTTATTGCCTCTAGTCAGTTCACGTAAGTAAATAGTAAGTGTCAGTGAGTGTATGTTCATAATTCTAGTTCGGAAATGTCTCTAAGACAAATCATATTCTTATTAGTTCTAACCAACAAGCCTTTGTGTTTCTTTGTCTTCATAGAATTGCAGTAAATATGCATTCAATTGCAGACGCATATACAAGCAAACACACACACACACGCACACACATATGTCAAAGTATGCATGTAAAATATTTTAAATTAATTGGCATTTTGTGTGTATTCGCAAGCACATATTTGGTAACTGAAAAAGAGAATTTAATACAAATGTGTCTTTTACAAATGACATTAACATTAATTGCAATGTGACATCATTTATGGGTTTCATATTTCATTTAATTTCTACGAACATTGACAATGACTTTAAAATTACAAACAACAAATTAAAATATACATAAATGCATACAATTTCATTTGCATTTGCATTTCAATTTGAAATCTAAATTGTTTATTCTATTTCAATTGCTAATTAAAAGCAAATTATTTAGTAATAAAATTTTGAGTTTTAATTTGTTGAAGGACATAATTGGATAATTAAAGAAATAAAAATAACAAAAAAAAAACTTAAAACTTAAGCAAAGAAAAACCATGGTTGAGATAACCATAAAAATTATTTCTTCTATTTTAGTCATACTGTGTTTACACTATAACATAATTTTTTAACTTATAATATATTATGGTTATAAATACTATATTATTTTAGAATACTAATCAAACTTTGATTGTTGTTTTTAAAAAAATATTATGTTAAATTTTTTGGGTGTATAATTGTGACCATATCTTAACAATGTTTTTTTCTCTGCGTTCGGACAGAAGAATTATTATATAATAATCCATATATATATATCGGGTGGTTAAATTTTAAGAACCGATGTTGAATGTGCGCCACACCTCAACATCAAGTATTTTTCGGCATTCAATTTGACATTTCTCAATTTTAGGCTAATTTAATTTGAACCATGGAATGATACGCAATCGAGCAATGGTCAGAATGGTGGCTAGAAATGGCAAAAAAAATCATCTTTAGTGATGAGGCACATTTTGACCTCAGTGGATTCGTCATTAAGCAGAACTACCGCATTTGGGCGAATGATAATCCAAGAATGATTGTCGAAAAACCAATACACCCACAAAGAGTGACTGTTTGGTGCTGTTTATGGGCTAGGGGCATCATTGGGCCGTTTTTTTTTCCAAAATGAGGCCGGTCAGACAGTTACTGTGAATGGTGTTCTCTATCGTGATATGATAACGAACTTTTTGTGTCCCGAATTGGTAGATATGGATGTGGACGATATGTCGTTTCAACAGGACGGTGCCACTCTTCACACAGCTAACGAAACAATTGCTCTTTTGCACGACAAATTCAATGGCCGTGTTATCTCATGTGGTGGCGATGTCAATTGGCCGCCAAGATCATGGGAAGCGACGCCGTTAGACTTCTTTCTTTGGGGTTAATTGAAAGAAAAGGTTTACGTCGATATGCCAGTAACAATTCAAGAGCTAAAGGGTGAGATAAGTCGGCACATTAACGGCATAGAACCTCAAGTATGCCTCAGGGTCATTGAAAATTTGGAGCATTGGCTGATATTTTGTTCCATACATAATTGAACCAGACCAATATTATCAAAATAAAAAGAAATGACAATAATTTCCTAAATAATTTGTGTTTTATTCAAACTCAACATCGGCCCCTTAACCACTCTTTACTATATTATTTTGGAATACTAATCAAACTTTGGTTGTGGTTTAAAAAAAAAAAATATTATAGTTTAAACCACTGTGCATTTTTAGGGTTTAGTAACATTTAATGATCAAATAGCAAAAAAAAAAAAAAACTTGTTTGTCGTGACTATAGTAATGATTAAAACAACTATAAGTTGTTCATTCCAACCATATATTGTCACAGAGAATATAAGATGATTCTTCAAAGACTCTGGAATCTTTCAGAGAGGATATAATATGTGATATAATCAGGCAGGATATAATCCAGAAGGAGCCTGGATATAATCTGGGTGCTTACAAATGGTTAACTGCGTTGGTGACAGGTCACGGACTCTCAAGTATTATCTGGGCAAATTCAAAATCGAGGTAAGACGATACTTGCAGACTGTACCTAGAAAAATGATAACATAAAAAGGCTTTGGAACAATCAAGGGCAGACACATATTATGTGTAGATGCAGTGGATACTTAGCCTTAAGCAAATATTAGCAATAACCATAGACTATGTGATGAGGTAGAATGTCGAAATGTATCACTCGTCAGTCTGAAATCTACACAATCGCTGTTAAAAAGGCTAGTGACAGTACGCGACTCAATAAAAGTAAAATATTCGTAAATTTCCAGTCGGATACCAGAAATCATTAGGGAATTGAGGGGGTCGAAACGGGAACCCTGAATTTATGGGTATGCTTAGGTATCCCCCATACAAAAAAAAAAAAAAACAACATACAAATGCAGTGTTAAGTAGGTTAAAGCACGTTTATTTTTTTTAACTTCTCAATAGGGTTAAAATTATATTTTTCGTATTACAATTTAGGTTAATTATATTAAAAAAAAAAAAAAAATGAAAAATTTGTTTTTATAACCAAACAGAATGTAACACATTCTCTGGATCGCCACATCCTTTTTCAACATTCTTCGCCATCTACTTTGGGTGGTTGTTTAGTTGTAAACATCTTGTATTTAACCCAACCAAACTCAGAGAATACAATACGAGAAATTGTATTGAATCAATTGAATTGTATTGCCTCATGTTTGATGTGTTTTTTTTTAATTTTTACCATCTTATGTTGTTGTTTTGCCTCAACAGTATTTTTTAGTTTGATTTTAGTGTCAAATCAAACCATGCACAGTGGTTTAAAAACATTTTGTTTTGGAAATAATTCGGTATATCATGAACCACTAAAAATATTTTTATAAAATTATATAGAGACAAAGCAGAGGTGCTTTAATGGCGAACTGCTTCCGTTCCGTCTTGTAGAGTGAAGGATGATTCCCCACTCTTCGGGAAAATATTTTTTTTTTTAATTTTACTAAAAGTTTATAAAAAATTTAAATGTTACGATTTTTTTTATTTTAGATATTTCTTGAAAATATATTAAAAAATGTTATCTGTTATCTATCTATATTACTAAGCGAAGCCGGTTTTAGTCCTACCATAAAGGTGATACCTCTTGCTCCCAGCAAAAAGCCGGCTATGCAGGAAATCCTTAACTGGCGACTGTCTTTTTATTCGGAAAACTACCAACCCTCTAAATGTTTAGAACCTTTTTTTTAAATGATTTCTAGCTTCTTTTTAGCTGCATGGTACCACTGTCCCCTAATTAACTAACGAATTATATTAATTACTTTTTTGCATCATTTATTTATTTTTGCATTTTAAATTTCTTAGAAAAACTGAATTTTATTTAAGGAAAAAACGAAGCCAATTAAATTAATTTACTCTGTAACACCTGACAATTAAAATAGTCAACGCCTCTACAATTTGATTTAAAACCACACACAAGCACACATTAAAAAGCCCTGAAGTATGCAATAATATTATACAAAACAAAAAGCAAGGCGGTAAAAACACAAAAGTAAAGAAAACTACAAAAATCACAATACTAAAAGCAGTAAAGTCAAATATGTGTGTGTGTGTGTTTTCTTGTGTGTCACAATATTTTCTTTTGTTATACTTCCAAGATTTAAGTCTTACAACTATAATCACATATTTTCCAGTGATGTATGTGTATGTGTAAAATAATTTTCATATACATTTTTTTGCTACGAATTTTCAATTTTTCGAAATAATACCTTTTAAGCTTTACGGATACCTGAAGTTTGTTTGATTGCTGCAGGAAATTTGTCTGTTAGTTTACGTTTCGCACAGTTATTGCGGTTTTCTTAAGAATTATTTCTTTGTTAAGAAGTTGGTGAGTGTAATGTGTTAAAAAGGAAAGTTATACAACACCAAAAAACAGAGGTATTACGTGGTTTAATACATAACAAAGCAATGTCTGGTTAAAAAATACATGTTTCAGACAATCGCAAATATTCTCACATAGTAAAGTGTACAGTTGAGATCATAAAAAATGAAACAGTGACTCACGTTTTCTTTAATGTGGCTTTTTATTCTAATTTATTTATTTTTATAACCTACACCACAAGTAGAAAAGGGTATACATATGTATATAAGTTTGTCATTCCGTGTGTAATTTCTACAATATTCTTTCCGACCCCATAAAGTATATACATATATACTTATACTCCTTATACATAGAGAAGTTGATTAAGCGATATCTGTCAAAAAATTTTCCAAAAAAAATTTCAAAAAAAAATTTAAAAAATTAGATTTTACAAAAAATGTTCAAAAAAAAAATTTTTTTTAAATTTTAGAAAATTTTAAAAAACGTTGTTACTGAAAATTTAAAAAAATAATTTACCAAAAATATAAAAAAAAAATTCTATAAAATTTTTACAGAAAATTTTCAATAAAACTTTTACACAAATTTGTTTAATAAAACTTTTGTACAAATATTTTCTATAATATTTTTACAGAAATATTTGCTATAAAATTTTTTCAAAAATATTTTCTATAAAATGTTTACAAAAAAATTTTCTATAAAATTTTTACAAAAATTTTTCCAAAACTTTTACACAAATTTTTTAATAAAACTTTTATACAAATATTTTCTATAATTTTTTACAAAAATATTTTCTATTAAATTTTTACAAAAAAAATTTCTATAAAATTTTTACAAAAAATTTTTCAAAAGAATGTACAAAAAAAGTTCAAAAAAATTTTACTAAAAATACACATTATTTTTAATCACGCATGATTCCTTGAAAATTTATTAAATAAATATTTTATGAGTACAATATAAAATATTTATTTCCAAAAAATATAATAATCGAAGTTGATTACTATGGGGAAAGCATATCCAGATAGCTATTTCGCTAGTGCTCAACTAGCTCATCAGTGGATTTTTCACAATTTTTCTGTATAAAAACTCAAGAAATCATGTGTGATTAAAAATAAATAAAATAATGTATATAATACGATTCCTAATATAATTTTTTGTTTTTATTAAAAATATTTTAAAACAAATTAAAAAAAAAGAAATACCAAAAAATTTTTATAAAATCAAAAAACACAAATTTTTTAATAAAATTTTTCAAAAAATTTTAAATACAATTTTTACAAAAAATTTTAAATACATTTTTTACAAAAAACTTACCTAGAAAATTTTTATAAAAAAATTTTCAATATCATTTTTACAAAAAAATTTTCAATAATATTTTTACAAAAAAAATTTTCTATAAAATTTTTACAAAAAAAAATTTCAATAACATTTTTGCAAAAAAATTTTTAATAAAATTTTTACAAAAAAAATTTCTATAAAATTTTTACAAAAAAAATTTCTATAAAATTTTTACAAAAAAAATTTCTATAAAATTTTTACAAAAAAAATTTCTATAAAATTTTTACAAAAAAAATTTCTATAAAATTTTTACAAAAAAAAATTCTATAAAATTTTTACAAAAAAAATTTCTATAAAATTTTTACAAAAAAAATTTCTATAAAATTTTTACAAAAAAAATTTACTATAAAATTTTTACAAAAAAAATTTTCTATAAAATTTTTACAAAAAAAATTTTCTATAAAATTATTACAAAAAAAATTTTCTATAAAATTTTTACAAAAAAAATTTTCTATAAAATTATTACAAAAAAAATTTTCTATAAAATTATTACAAAAAAAATTTTCTATAAAATTATTACAAAAAAAATTTTCTATAAAATTATTACAAAAAAAATTTTCTATAAAATTTTTACAAAAAAAAATTTTTCTATAAAATTTTTACAAAAAAAATTTCTATAAAATTTTTACAAAAAAAAAATTTTCTTTAAAATTTTTACAAAAAACATTTCATAAAACTTTTACAAAAAACATTTCATAAAATTTTTACAAAAAAAATTTTATAAAATTTTTACAAAAAAAATTTCATAAAATTTTTACAAAAAATTGTATAGAAAAATTTTTCATAGTTAGGCATTTCAGGTGACGATATATACCGTATACGAAATATTGCTTAGTAGTGGAAAAAAAACGCAGTACTTTTTTTGTAAGGCGTTTGTGTCTTAAGTTAAATCAATTTTGTACCTATGTCTATAAAAATAAAATCAGCTTGTTGAAGGGTATACAAGATTTGGCGCGGCCGAAAGTGCTCTTACTTGTTTTTATTATATTTAAATAAAAAAATTAAGGCTTTCAGCGAGCAAAAAAAATGTAACCCTGCGTCGCATGATTAGACATCAATTCTTAAGACTGTTTCATGAAAACTTTATAAATAATCCCCATAAAATTGTACGTAGTGACTAGTTATTGATGAGGCTCTTCGTGGAGTAACATGTTGGCTTTGGCTTGGACATTAATTTAAGGAAGGGCCAGATGTAATTGGCGTTATCCTTATCCATTTTACTCTAAACTAAATTCTTTAAAAGCTGGTTTTATTATATTTGCAATCTTTATGAAATTTCCAACTATAAGTCTTGTTAACAACAAATATAATATGTGGGTCTAAGCAGCAGGATTGTATTAAATATTATTTTTGTTGTTGTTGTTTTCTCTGCTTCTTACACAAACTCTAGTTTTGCTGTATTTTTATAACGTTTTTACACAATTTAACCTTATATCCGTTAGAACATCCGTTAATGTTTCCTCCATGTTGTTGTGTTGTGGCAGAGAATAAAGTTTTGCTTAAACGTATGCATAGCATAAAATATGCAGCCTACTTTTAGGCAGCTAAGCATAATATGTACTTACTAGACAAACTCTCTATTGAGTTATGATTTTTTATTTTTTTGGATTATAAATATTTTAGAAAATTTTATTTCATATAATTTATTTAGAAAAGGAAAAAAAAAAGAAAAAGAGAATATAAAGGAAAAGGATTTGTTAGAAATAACAAAATCAGGAATAAAGTTAAAGGATTTGTTGGAGGAAAGTGAATAAATGGAGGTTATGTTAGTTACTAGTTAAAAAAAATTTTGTACTTTTAAAAGTAAAATATAAACTGAAAATTCTAAATCCAACAGAATATTTAATGCTTCACAATTTTTTTTATTTGAATTTTTTTTCACAAACATTAATTTGCCTTTATTTTATATAAAATTTTGTATTCAATTATAGTCTATACATTTTTTTTTGCATTTTAACTGTCATTCAAAGCATATTAAAACATTCAAGCATATAAACTCATACTCTCAGCCCAATGGTATGCATTATTTTTTAATTTATTTTTCGCCTACATATTGGCAATTACAAGTTTTTTTCATTAAAACCTCAAACCAACTCATAAGTGCTATTAAGTGCTGTTCATATTTAAAAAGGAAAATAAAGTTTTTATACATTTTTTTTCACTCTTCAAATTGAAAAAGTTTCGAGAATTGGCCAGGGTGTATTTATAAGTAACAATATTTTAATAAATCAACAAAACCGGTAGTAGAATACTGCTTAAGTTTAAGAGTTTAGATAATGTTCTCGTCCACTAAATGAAGATTCACATATACTTTGGGGGCTTTGAAATTAACACAGAAAGGTAACCAATATTTTTCTATATTCCGAAATAACTTCAGCCTGGTTTTTATAAATGAAATTTCTTACGAAAAATATATTTTCTACTCTTCCTAAAAGTATGCAACATTTTTTGAATTTATATTTAATTCATAAAACGATGCTGATTGATTCTCTAATTACAATTTTTCAGAATTTACAATTTTACCACTACTAATTGCATTTGCCATGGGGTAGTATTTCTTTAAACAATGCAATATTGAATTTATTTTACTGTTAAACAATCTAATCTCTCAAAAAATTTATAAGTTGTTGGTAGTTTTGCAGAAGAAAAAAATTAAAATAACATAAATATGTAATTGAAACGAAATGCAATTAAAAATTAAAACCAAAAAATTCTCGGTATCAAAACCTTTTGAAAAATATACTTTGCATAAGAGAAGTTTGGCAATTATTTTCAGAAAAAAATAATCTTTTGTTAACAAGAAACTTATTTGTAAGACATTTATTTAGAAAATACTTTTAGGGAAATAATTGCAAATATTACATTTAATTGACTCCTGAATACTGTGGTTTTTTAATTTTAAAACTCTATACATATAATAAAATAGCAAATAATTTCCGTCTGTCTGTCCTTCATTGTTTGTGTTCGCATCACGTAACAACTACGGGATGGATTTTAACAAGATTTTGTGAGGTGGTACCTTATTATCCTCAACCCAATATAGAATACTTTTTTTCTGCGTTAATATCTCATATCCAAGAGAAAGTGGAAAAAAAGGCAGTGAAAAAAATTCCAAACAACATATTGATCAATTGTGCTGACTGTTTTGCTATTCCTTTGGGGGTTTTGTTTAATGCTTCAATCAAATATAGTTATTTTCTCTGTATATGGAAAAATTCGTACATAATTCCTTTGTATAAATCGGGAAATAAATCTGATGTTTCTAACTATCGCGAGAAAACTATTCGGGAAAATTGTTACTGAAAGTCTGTCCTACCAAGTAACAAATCTGATATCCCCATATCAGCCCCCCGGGGGTTCCAATTGTCACTGCAGGAATGGCAAATGCTTTGACGCGGTTCACTCGGGGAAAATAGGGGCACCAGACGCTAGGGTTCCTAGAGCCTAAATCTGGAAGAAAAGGTCTGTGATAAAAATCGCGGGTCCTCTTCGAGGCCCGACCATTGCCCAAAGGACTGGTACCACGGGAATCGGTGGCCCCACAGATAGCCTATTCTCTCTGTGACCGGTTATTGGTGAGGTCCCCTTCGGGGGTACACGTGGTGGTTGTGGTTTAAGATCGATTTATGTAGGTATGGTGCACGGTCGATCATGTGTGCTGTTGCACTCTCAACAGACGCAGTTTGGATAGTCTCCAAACCTCTAAGCAAGAGGTTATAATGTGGATCTAGGCTTGCCTTGGAAAGGCTTGCCGTATTATATAAATTGCTACTCATTGTGACTGTATCACACACGAAAAGCGATTGGTGGCAATCGTAAAGTGTTGTTATACCTCACAATGGGGGCGCTAGTCTACGCCTAAGTTTCACTCGGTGGTAAGACCACCGTGAGGTTCGGCCTCACGTTAATCTTGTTCCAAAAATCCCCATATCAGCATGGACTTCAAAAGGGGTGTTCAACTACAACTAATCTGATTCATTTTACTAATGTCATATATCAAGGATTTCTGCAACATAAACAAACTGATGTTATATACACTGACTTCAGTAAAGCGTTTAATAAAGTTAATCGTAGCCTTTTAAAATTAAAACTGCAATTGCTTGGCATAACAGATGCTTGCTTAAAATGGATAGTGCTCTTACTTGAATAATAGAAAACAAATGGTTTGTTTTAAAAGCACTTTTTCTAAGTGCATAAATGTTCTCTCAGGTGTTCCTCAAGGAAGTCATCTAGGTCCTATTCTATTTTCACTGTTCATAAACGACATCTGGAAGATGTAATTCATTCTAAAATACTGATGTATGCAGATGATGTAAAAATCTTTCGCAGCTATAGTCAATCATCTGAGCAGCAACTACTTCATTATGATTTAAACTTATTTAACAAGTGGTGCAAAGTAAACCTAATGCAACTTAATTTGGCAGACATAAGCCTAGAGCTGCTAACTATGTTCTTGATAATTACCAACTTGAATCTGTGGATGAATTTTTAGACTTAGGAATTCTGCTTGATCCTAAATTGAATTTTATTTCTCATATCACCATGACTGTTAATAAGGCAAGAGGTATACTTGGTTTTATAAAGCGATGGGCAAAGGAATTCAAAGATCCGTACATAACGAAATTAGTAAGGCCCGTTAGTTAGAGTATGGATCGGTTATATGGCATCCTTTATATAATAATCACTCCGACGCTATTAAGTCTGTACAAAAAAAATCCGTAGAATAATGCTGAATATATCATTCATTTTTAATGTTATTAATGGAAACGTTTCCGCTGGGTTTTTAATAAATAATGTAACGTTTAATGTTCCTCAACGTCCATCTCGTCATTTAGTGCCACTGTCAGTCCAATTTGTTAGAACTAACTATGCTAATGCTGACCCGCTTAGAAGGATGTGTGACGATTTTAATAAATTTTATACTTGGATAGATTACAC
Source organism: Phasia obesa (assembly GCA_949628195.1). NCBI lineage: Eukaryota > Metazoa > Arthropoda > Insecta > Diptera > Tachinidae > Phasia > Phasia obesa. Next base: position 152,567,555 of record OX451216.1, read on the forward strand.
AGTGCAACACAGAAAAAAATAACCATATATGGACACCACTACGTGATAAAAGACCAAAAAAAAAGACCCCTGTCTCCCAGTTTTGCCAAAGTCCTCCAGGTTTTTTTTTATGGGCCCTCAAAGATATGGGACCTCGATGTCATTTTTGCAAAAAAATTATCATTTACTCAAGCTCATATTTTGCAAACCGTTTGAAATTTTGATATACACTCTGAGGCAAAGTTGTAGCTTTTGTCATAAAGAACAAAAATTGTGAACATATAAAATCAAAAAAACTTCATCTTCAAGGTCAAAATCGCAAAAAACTTTAAAAAATTCAATTTTTTTTACCTTTTTTCCCCTGTTCCATTGACATTTGTTTAATAAAATAAAATAAAAAAAAACGCAATTTCCGTTTTAAATGTGCTAAAATTTTCGGTTTAAAACTGGGATAAATTCAACACGGTTTTATTCAACACGAATACATTTTCACCACACACCTTTTTATTTTTGAAAGTGGGATATTTAAGAAACTATTACGCAACAGATGGCGCCAGTTGATTAAATTTTGTATTTTTACTTTGTGAAATTACATTGTTATTAAAATATTTTAAACACCGCTTACAGAGGTTTACAATAATTTTTAGAATTTTTTTATAAATTTTAGAATTTTATCGAGGAATGGGTACCTTTATATAAATTAATTTAATAATTAATAAACCATAACTAATGCATTATAAATGTAAAAGTCTTTCAATTGGTGTGGAATACTTTCAAAGCAAAACCGAGCAAAATATTGTCAGGACGCCCACGACGTGTCGGGCACAGCTAGTAAATAAATAAATAGTATTAGAAGTAATAGTAGCCTTGTTAAAATTAAAAAGGTGGCTTGTTAAGGTTTTTATGTTTCAATTAATCTTAATATAAATCATTAGCTGCATTCACGAAAGGCACCAGAGTAGCATATCAACATCAACAAAACCATATATTTCATTTGGAACTAGCTGTGGCCGCCACTTCGTCAGTGCCCTTACAACATTTTGTTTTCGATTTTGCTTTGATAGTAATACACACCAAATTGTAAAACTCTTACTTTTATAGTGCTTCAGTTATGGTTTAAGTATTTTCTTTACATAGAGGTGCCCATCCCTAAATAAAATTCTAAAATTTATATAAAATTCTAAAAATTATTGTAAAGCTCTGTAAAGGGTATTTAACATATATTAATAACAATGTAATTGCACAAAGTAATAATTCTTGCAAAAAAAAACCGACTACAAAACAAATATATGTGCATCAATTCTAAACTAAAAATTTAAAAGGAAGTAATCTGTAAGAAATAGTACTAAAATCAAATACTTCTTTCTATACTTGTTGCTCTAACGGACAAGTAATATACGTTCTGTACATTCAAATGTCTATTCATAACGACAAATTACGTCAGATATGAGGACACCCTTTATTTTTTTACAGTTATTATTACCGACACAGTAATAAAAAGTAACGGTTTCAAAGATATGGCCATATAGCCACCTAGGGGACACCCTTTAATGTACAATTTTAATTTAAACACTTATTTTAAAGGACAGATTCTTTGTAAATTTCAAATGTCTCTCTAAAACGGTTCAAAAGTTTGGCCATATGCATTAATTTACTTCAACTATTGAGACACCCTTTATTATTTTAATTATTTATAAATGTTATTATACGGGACATAGTAGTGGAGATTCTGTCTAATTTTCAAGTGTTTGTCTATAACGGTTCAAAAGATAGGGCTAGATAGGTAAAATTTTAGCAATTAAGGGGACACCCTTTAGTTTTCAAATTTAAATTATATACTTGATGTTATAAAGGACTTAGATATATAGGTTCTTTGTAAATTTCAACCGTCTCTCTGTTACGGTTCAAAAGTTTGGCAATTTACATCAAATTACATCAACTATTGGGACACCCTTTAACTTCTAATTATAAATAGTTAATTTCTGATTATAAATATTGGATATTCTGTCCAATTTTCAAGTGATTGTCTACAATGGTTCATATATTTAAATTGACGTCACATATGGGGACACCCCTTAATTTTTAAGTTTATTTTGTTTTTTATTAATTTCTGTTATTGGCAGCTACAGTGATATGCAGTTTTTTAAAATTTTAAAAGAGTGCCCTTTACGGTTCATAATACACGTAAAAAACACGTATGTTGTATGGGGACACCCTTTAATTTTCAAAATTCTGAACTTCTTTTAAAATGGGACCAATCTGTAAGCATTTCCTTTCTAATAAAGAAAAAGTTTTTAAAATCGGTTCAGAAATGACTGAGTTCTGCGGGCACAAACATAAAAAAGAGCAGCATTCAGACGAATTGTTTGGCAGAAAGTAATTCATATTTTGTGATTATTTTAAAATAGCGCCATCTGTTGCGCAATCGTGGTTGAAGTATCCCACTTTCAATTCATATATTGTCAGTATTTTAGAACAGGGCCATCTGCTGCTCAACTGTGCTTAAAATGTCCCGCTTTCAAATATAAAAGATGCCTTAAAGTATGCAGTTCTTTTAAATGTGTAAAACAAAATCGGCGTAATTTCACTGCTTTTTCTCCACTCTTTTTCGCTTGGAAATAAGATATTTTAACGAAAAAAAAAAAAAAAAAATAGCCTATATTGGAATCAGGATACTCAGGTACCTCCTCACAAAATTTTATTAAAATCCATTCAGTAATTTTTATGTGATGCAAACACAAAGACAGAAGGAAAGACAGACAGACAGGAAATGAGTTACTATTTTATTATATGTATAGATTTTTGTTATTCCAGTAAATGCTTTCATAAAAGTGCAATAAAAAAATTTAAAATCACAACATTTCTTTAGTCAAACATAACAACTATCTCAAACTATAAAAACTAAAGTTACAGCAAGTACAATTAAACAGTTATCTTAAATATAAATTGTAAATATAAATTAAGTGCTCGTTTAAGTTTTAGCTAAACAAACAATAAAAACGAAGCAATTTTAATACAAAAAAAAAAGTTTTAATTTAGACAATTCTAAATTACAAGCAGAAAATTCAGCAGTTGTATTATATCAAGCAGAAATGAACACATTTAAGCTAAATCCACGCAAATAAGTTGCGAGACAAGTATGTATGTGTGACTGCAACGACAAAGTAAACTAAACAAAAGACAAAAACAACAACAACAAAGTTTGCCAAATAGCAGTCATTAACGTTTGCCTGCCATTTATTATTTGCCATCAACTGCTACTGTCACTGTCACTACTAATACTACTAATACAACTACGACTACTGCTACTTTACATTTCCTCCCTCTCTTTCTCTCTCTTTCCTCTCTCTCATTCTCTTAGATATTGCTAGTGCAACGATTGTCTTGGAAGTTTAACTGAAATTGCATTTAAAGAGAAAAAAATTATATTGTTGATAATTTATGCTGCATTTCAAGTAAACAACATGCAGCAGCAGCAACAACAATGAAAAAGAAACAATTTTGTCAAATTTATAGAAAGGAAAAAAAAAATAGGAAAATGGTGACATAGTAAAAATGACATTTTCCTGCTGGTTGCCACACCGTTTATTGCTCAAAGCAGATAAATTGCAGCCAATACAGATGCCATGGTTTCACTGTATTTTCGACATGGAATATCAAAGTGTTATTAAAACCAAAAAAAAAAAAAAATCTAAGACAAAAAAGAGAAAGAGAACAGAAGCTAAAAATCAAAATTTCTAACTAACAAGGAGCAGCGACTTCATTAGCTGGTTGCCGGGGAGATGAATTTTACAATGGCTGACTAACCAACCAGATGAATGATAGAAACGCAGAAAAAATATTTCGACGAAATTTAACAAACAACAAATAAATTGAGTAAATGTTGTCATTTTATGTTTTATTTACACCTTTATGAAATGCCAAGCATTATTAGCTTAGGAAACAACATTAAGATACAACAGTTTAATAGAAAATCTTAAAAAAAAACAACACTGGATTTTGGTTTTATAAAGAAACAAACTTTTTGTTGTTTGAAGTTTTTATTACAAAGATGTTAAATTTATTGAAGTAGTTAATTTTAAGGTAGTTTTATTTTTTTTTTCAAACCAAAAGCCTTAAGGTAGACTACACTTTTTAGCTGACTTATAAGATTGAAGAAATTTACAGCTTTTTAAGTAACAAAGATATTCAAACTTTGTTTCAATCTTTTTACACAGACTTAAAAAAGATGTCAGCTGCTTTTTTATTTTAAATAAGATTTTATTTGAAAAGTAATCTATGCATTAAATAAAATAGTAACTCATTTCTGTCTGCCCGTCTGCTTTTCATTTGCGTTTGCATCACGTAAAAACTACTGGATGGATTTTAACAAAATTTTGTAAGGAAGTACCTTAGTATCCAGATACCAATATAGAAACTTTTTTTCCGCAAAAATATCGTATTTCCAAGAGAAAGTGGAGAAAAAGCAGTGAAAGAACGCAGTTGAACTAACCGGATATGCATACTTTAATTTTTATTAAGTAAAAAATACATAAACTAATATGCAGCATAGTTTAAGGTGGAACTGAAAATGTAAGGGTCTTTGGTGTGGATTGCTTTCAAAGCAAAATTGAAAAAAAATATTGCAAGGACACTGACGAAGTGGCGGGCACAGCTAGTCATTGATAAAAAGGTGATCTAACATTGAGGTATTGGTGGAAAAATTGTTGGTATAGCAGTACAGGTTAGGTTAGGTTGCACAAGTGGCCGGATTAAATTCCTATTGTGCCCTAGTGACGCCTGAAAGAGAGATGAGCGGGAAGATTCTTAAAGAATCACACTTGTTCTAGTGCAAAACCATCCCAAAGCCCACATAAATAAGTTCATCCTAGTAATTTTCGCAGCTTATTAGTTCTGCAAGGTACTACAGCATCGAACAGTAGAGAGGGCTGGATAATGACAGAAGAAGTGCTCCAACATCTCTTTCCCTTCTTCATGCTGATCACTTCTAGAGAAGTCATTATATGGGAGATTTAATCTCTTAGCTTGAACACCAATAACGCAGTGACCAGTCAGCAAAGCCACTAGTTTGTTCCTCTGTTCTTAAGGGGTTCTCAGCAGGCTTGCAGTCTTTTTGCAATCACACTTAGGTCATAGAAACCTCTTAATCATGCAGGTTACGACATATGGTTAGCGCAGTCCCCAGTATCGCCCAATGAGACTTGTCTTTTAGCAGTTTAGCGGGACGTTAACTAGTTGATCTGTCTCTTGATCCCTAAGGTAGGTTTCACATCTAGCAAGTTTGTCTGGGATTCCCTGTGTGTCCGTTACTCAAAAGGGGTACCAAGTTGGTATATCTCGCTATTTCGCCTAGAGATGTCCGACATTCTCGAACCAATCTAGATTTCGTATAGACACAAGATAAGGAGTTTATAGCAACTTTGCTATCGGTACAAATCCGCATATCTTTGATACCTTAGCCAGCTTACCGCTATTTTTTGGATTACATTTCTGCCTGCACTGTTTTTGCAGCTCAAATTTCATCCTAGTTTGCAATCGAGAAATGTTTTGAAAAAAAAAAAATAATTTTATTTAGTAAAAAAATTACTTCTCCCTAAAAAAGTGATTTTTGGGGAAAATCTACTTTTGCGAAAAAAAAAAGATTTTTTAATGAAAAAATAACACATTGCAACACGGAAAAAAATAACTATATACGGACACCACTTCCTGATAAAAGACCAAAAAAAAAAGACCCCTGTCTCCCAGTTTTGCCCAAAGTCCTCCAGGTTTTTTTTATGGGCCCTCAAAGATGTGGGGCCTCGATGTCATTTTTGCAAAAAAAATATCATTTACTCAAGCTCATATTTTGCAAACCGTTTGAAATTTTGATATACTCTCTGAGGCAAAGTTGTAGCTCTTGTCATAAAGAACAAAAATTGTGAACATATAAAATCAAAAAACTTCATCTTCAAGGTCAAAATCGCAAACAACTTTAAAAAATTCAAATTTTTTTACCTTTTTTCCCCTGTTCAGGTCCATAGGTAGCAAACCGTTCAAAATTCAAGGAAACAATCAACTACAAAAATTAACCTAAGAGCTCAATAAACAACTTTCTAGAACATACGAACTTCCTAGGAATGATTCTTTAGGCAGCGCTTAGGTAGCCGCTAAAGTGAAAAATTTTTTAATTTCATTTGTTTTTTCCTTACTTCAACATTGAGATACTATAAAGCCTACTCCCGTAAGTGAGTTGTTTATTGAGATCTTAGGTTCATTTTTGTAGTTGATTGTTTCCTTGAATTTTGAACGGTTTGCTACCTATGGACCTGAACAGGCGAAAAAAGGTAAAAAAAATTGAATTTTTTAAAGTTTTTTGCGATTTTGACCTTAAAGATGAATTTTTTTTGATTTTATATGTTCACAATTTTTGTTCTTTATGACAAGAGCTACAACTTTGCCTCAGAGAGTATATCAAAATTTCAAACGATTTGCAAAATATGAGCTTGAGTAAATGATAATTTTTTTGCAAAAATGACATCGAGGTCCCACATCTTTGAGGGCCCATAAAAAAAACCTGGAGGACTTTGGGCAAAACTGGGAGACAGGGGTCTTTTTTTTGGTCTTTTATCAGGAAGTGGTGTCCGTATATGGTTATTTTTCCATGACTTAAAAAATTACACAGTGTGTAAGATTTTTAGTAATAAAATTACTTTTTTTCTGTATAAAATGATTTTTTCAGTAAAAAGGTGACTTTTCTCTGAAACAAAAGTGATTTTAGATGAAAAAAGGGAATGTTTTAGTGAAAAAATTTTGTATTCCTGAATACAGTGGTTTTGGTGAAAAAGTGTCTTTTTTTCAATAAATTAATTTTTTTTTAGTGAATATGTGACTTTTTCCTGAAAAAATGTGACAATTTTGTGGAAAATTTAGTTTTTTCTTAAAAAGTCACTTTTTGGGGAAGGAGTAATTTTTTTTAGTGAAAAATTACTTTTTTTTAGTGAAAAAATACTTTTTCTGAATAAAGTGATTTTTTCGTTAAAAAAAGATATATTTTTGTGTGAAAATTGTTTTTTTATGAAAAACTGAAACTCACCAATAAAAATCACATTTTTCAGAAAAACTCACTCTTTCACGAAAAAATCTAATTTTTTCAACAAAAAAATTACCTTTTTCAGCAAAAGTGGTGTTTTGTTGAATCTTTAATATTCTGTAATATTATTCTATAACATGCATTGTGTTTTGTAGAATTTTATTACTTATAGAGTATTTTTGGCTTCTCTAAAATTAGGAAAAAGGTTTCCTGATAATCTGGCCTGAGCAACCAGTGCTATACGTATAGGAACTAGCTGTTTTCCCCCAACAAATAAATTGCATTTTTATTAAAAAACGTTATGGGTAATTAGCATAATATTAAATAATAGTCACATTTTTAATCAAAAAATTTTTTTTTTTTTGGGAAAAAGTAATTTTTTACAAAAAACCATTAAAAAAAAAATATCTTTTCCAGAAAAAGTAATTTTTTCTCTAAAGAAATCATTTTTTCACTAAAAAAGATCATTTTTTGCCAAAAAAAATTTACCTCCTCCAGAAAAAGTCACCTTTTTAACCAAAGGTTTTTTTATTAAAAAATTCTTCACTAAGAAAATCATTTTTTCACTAAGTAAATCATTTTTTCACAAAATAAATTTTTTTTTTCACTAAAAAATAATTTTTTCACCAAAAAAATAATTTTTTTACAAAAAAAATAATTTTTTCACTAAAAAAATAATTTTTTCACAAAAAAAAATAATTTTTTCGCTAAAAAAATAATTTTTTCACTAAAAATAACCTTTCACTAAAAAAAATAATTTTTTTCACTAAAAAAATCATTTGTTGTTCACTAAAAAAATCACTTTTTTCACAAAAAAAAAAAAAAATTACATTTTCCAGAAAACTTCACCTTTTTGACCAAAAAATTTTTTTTTAAAGTAATTTTTTCACTAAAAATATTTTTTTTTTTTTGGTTGAAAATTTACTTTTTGCTGAAAAAAGTAATTACAAAAAAAGTTATCTACAGAATACGGAAAGTTATAAATAAATATAATTTGTTTTAATGCAACTTTATATTTTCATAAAATATTTTTATTTAATCTTCTATTAAATCACTTTTTTCGATTTTTTAAATTTTCTTAAAATTAAATTTTAAGCCTTTCCTTGGGTTAATAACCAAATATTCCTCCACTTTGTTTAAAGCATTTGCTGATAATATTGTTAAACATACAAAATGGTATCTAATAAAATACTTGTGATAATTTCCCCCGAATCCTAGTGAAAATTTTATTTTGTTTTCTTTTTATGGTTTTATAATTTTTATGTTCCCCCTGCCAATCGGACACAAAAAAACCGTAATAAATTTTTAGTGAAAGCAACTTTTTGTTTGATTTCCATGTATTCCTTTCTTTTCGTATTTGTCATCACAAAAATGTTTAATGCTGCCGATAATAAACAATAAAATTCAACAACTTAAGCAAAAGTTTATCATTTATTTGTGCTTTTGTGTCGATTTTTATTTCTGGCAATTTTATAAAGAAAAATATTATGGCCCGGCCTGTATTGTTACATAAATAAAATAACAATAATAAGGACAGAGCTTAAGAAGGTAGCTATGAAAGAAATGTTGATTTCAGTTATCTTAAGTGTTAAATCACCTGCCTGATGCCGTCAGCATGATTTATATACTATGTAACGGGTAACGTTTCCATTCTGCATTTTAATCGTAGCTATATTTTAAACGATGGTATAGTCGGTATGTTATGAATGATGTTTAACAAAGAATTTTGATTCATATTATGAAATTTTTATAAGAAATTTCTTTAAGGAGCATGAGGTGCCCCAAATTGGGTTTTTGATTTAAAGGAAAAAGTTTTACAATTTTTGTCAAAACTTTTTAGAAAGGATCATGACATAATTTTTTGTTTTGCAAAAAATGGGTTTTATTTTAGTTCTACAAAGATCTTAATGTGCCATTAGTTAAAGTAGAAATAGCGAAATATGCAGTAACGTATTTAAAGAAGCTTGAAACGTGGTTACATTCGTCTTAGAAGGAGGGACATTGCTTTTCTTGTCCGAATATCAGAGGGATGACCCGCAAATGATAGCAGCAACCGTGAAACATAAAATTTAAAATTTAAGTTTGTTTTAATAGAAAATTAAGAACAATTGAAACTACCGGCTAGAGCGATACGAAGAGTACTGATGACGGACGTAGCTGTCTAGAAAATGCATTCTGCTTTGCTGGTATCTAATTTTTCTTTGTCTCTTTATATTTAAGAACTTAAGCATAAATAATTAATTTATTATTTTAGACTTGAGATATGATTAATTATTTTTAGTTCAAATATATTGAAGATACAATAAATACAATATGAAAAAAATTTTAGAAATTGATATTTTCTAATTCTTTGAAAAAAGTAATGAGTTTCTCACGTTCTCCTGCATTCGACCCAAATCTTGTATCACTAAGCCTTTTAATGCAGTATTGGCCACAAGTATTCCTCTATATATAGATAGGTTAATTTTAGTTTCAGAGATTCGTAGCTTTACTTCGTAGCAGGTTGTCTCCGCTTTCCGTACAAGAATTTGGTGTCACTTATCCCCTGTAAGAAGGTTATGAAATAATGCCTGTAGCCAGATAATGGTAAATTATGTGCTTTAGAGCACCCTTCCCCTCTTCATCCAACTAACTAACTGATAAGTAAATTAACGAAATATCTGATTTACTATATATATATATATTTTGCTCGAAGAATATTTAGTAGATTTTTCATTATACTGGAGCCAAAAACTCCACAGTGCAACACGGAATAAAAATAATTATATACGGACAACACTACGTCATAAAAGACCAAAAAAAGACCCCTGTCTCCCAATTTTGCCCAAAGTCCTCCAGGTTTTTTTTATGGGCTCTCAAAGATGTGGGCCCTCGATGTCATTTTTGCAAAAAAATTATCATATACTCAAGCTCATATTTTGCAAACCGTTTGAAATTTTGATATACTCTCTGAGGCAAAGTTGTAGCTCTTGTCATAAAGAACAAAAATCAAAAAAACTTCATCTTCAAGGTCAAAATCGCAAAATCGCAAAAACTTTAAAAAATTCATTTTTCTTACCTTTTTCCCCTGTTCAGGTCCATAGGTAGCAAACCGTTCAAAATTCAAGGAAACAATCAACTACAAAAATGAACCTAAGATCTCAATAAACAACTTTCTAGAATATATGAACTTAATTAAGAAAGAAAAAAATTGATTTAAAAAATAATTTAATCAATTAAATATTTAATTTGTATCGGAAACTAATTAAAACTTTTATTTTGCGCCAATTAAAAGTTTTCATTACTTTCAGATACAAATTTAATTAATTATTTAATTAATACAATTATACATATAACTAAGAAAGAATTAACTTCTATTTTGATTTCAAAAATAATTAAATTAATTAACTGTTTAATTTAGTTTGTAACGCAGACTAATTAAAACTTTTATTTTGCGTTATCTGAAGGTTTTAATTAATTTCAGATAAAAATTTAATTAATTCTTAATCAATGCAATTATAAATATTTATTTATTAATTAATTTTTTTATTTATTAAATGTTATAATACCATTAAAAATTATATTCGAACTTAAATTATAGAGTCCAGTAACGAAGACTTTCAATCGTTATAGTGAAATACCCAGAGTCTTTGTTGGGCATCGAACCCACAACCCCCAGACTGATAGACATGCACACTGCACACTATCGGGCTACCCGATAATCAGTTAACAATTTAATTGAATCAATTAATATTTATTAAATTTGTTTCCGAAACTAATTAAAACTTTTTTTGAGCCAATTAAAGTTTTTAATTAATTTCAGATACTAAATTTGTATTAATTAATTTATAAATTGTATTAATATATGTATTGGATTAATTAATTTATTATTAATACAAATATCTACCCGTACTTAACTAGGAAAGAAAAAAATACTATTTTTATTACATAAAATATTTAATCAATTAACATTTTAATTAAATTTTTATCTGAAACTATTTGAAACCTTTAATTAATTCACAAATTTTTTTTCTGTGTTCATTACTTTTGCTACAATCATATTGGATTATATATGATTCTCACATATACATGTATGATTTACACAAAGATAATTATTTTATAGTGAAAATATTTGAGTCGGTGTAGCTGCACACAAATTATTTAGAATTTTATTATGCTTAAACAAGGTGATGGCGAACAAAGAAAAAGGTCAAAGTAGATAAGGGTTGTTGTGAGATGTACAAAAGAAGGTAAAACAAGATACAGCCATAGTAAATTGATAAGCTATCAATATACTATAAAAATGTCCGAAGTAAGTGTTGTAAAGAAGTTGTAAGAAAGAAAAAAGAAAAAAA
>OX451216.1:152579136-152642191 GCA_949628195.1 Phasia obesa
TGAGAACTTTTTTTAAAAAAAAACGCATAAAATTTGCAAAATCTCATCGGTTCTTTATTTGAAACGTTAGATTGGTCCATGACATTTACTTTTTGAAGATAATTTCATTTAAATGTTGACCGCGGCTGCGTCTTAGGTGGTCCATTCCAATTTTGGGCAACTTTTTCGAGCATTTCGGCCGGATAGCCCGAATTTCTTCGGAAATGTTGTCTTCCAAAGCTGGAATAGTTGCTGGCTTATTTCTGTAGACTTTAGACTTGACGTAGCCCACAAAAAATAGTCTAAAGCGTCAAATCGCATGATCTTGGTGGCCAACTTACCGGTCCATTTCTTGAGATGAATTTTTCTCCGAAGTTTTCCCTCAAATGGCCATAGAATCGCGAGCTGTGTGGCATGTAGCGCCATCTTGTTGAAACCACATGTCAACCAAGTTCAGTTGTTCATTTTTGGCAACAAAAAGTTTGTTAGCATCGAACGATAGCGATCGCCATTCACCGTAACGTTGCGTCCAACAGCATCTTTGAAAAAATACGGTCCAATGATTCCACCAGCGTACAAACCACACCAAACAGTGCATTTTTCGGGATGCATGGGCAGTTCTTGAACGGCTTCTGGTTGCTCTTCACTCCAAATGCGGCAATTTTGCTTATTTACGTAGCCATTCAACAGAAATGAGCCTCATCGCTGAACAAAATTTGTCACATTTGAACATTTCGAACCGAACACTGATTTTGGTAATAAAATTCAATGATTTGCAAGCGTTGCTCGTTAGTAAGTCTATTCATGATGAATGTCAAAGCATACTGAGCATCTTTCTCTTTGGCACCATGTCTGAAATCTCACGTGATCTGTCAAATACTAATGCATGAAAATCCTAACCTCAAAAAAATCACCCATTATAACTAAGAAAGAATTAACTTCTATTTTGATTTCAAAATAATTAAATTAATTAACTGTTTAATTTAGTTTGTAACGCAGACTAATTAAAACTTTTATTTTGCGTTATCTGAAGGTTTTATTAAGTTCAGATAAAAATTTAATTAATTCTTAATCAATGCAATTATAAATATTTATTTATTAATTAATTTTTTTATTTATTAAATGTTATAATACCATTAAAAATTATATTCTAACTTAAATTATCGAGTCCAGTAACGAAGACTTTCAATCGTTATAGTGAAATACCCAGAGTCTTTGTTGGGCATCGAACCCACAACCCCCAGACTGATAGACATGCACACTGCACACTATCGGGCTACCCGATAATCAGTTAACAATTTAATTGAATCAATTAATATTTTATTAAATTTGTTCCCGAAACTAATTAAAACTTTTTTTGAGCCAATTAAAGTTTTTAATTAATTTCAGATACTAAATTTGTATTAATTAATTTATAAATTGTATTAATATATGTATTGGATTAATTAATTTATTATTAATACAAAATATCTACCCGTACTTAACTAGGAAAGAAAAAAAATACTATTTTTATTACATAAAATAATTTAATCAATTAACATTTTAATTAAATTTTTTATCTGAAACTATTTGAAACCTTTAATTAATTCACAAATTTTTTTTTCTGTGTTCATTACTTTTGCTACAATCATATTGGATTATATATGATTCTCACATATACATATATGATTTACCCAAAGATAATAATTTTATATTGAAAATATTTGAGTCGGTGTAGCTGCATACAAATTATTTAGAATTTTATTATGCTTAAACAAGGTGATGGCCAACAAAGAAAAAGGTCAAAGTAGATAAGGGTTGTTGTTAGATGTACAAAATAAGTTAAAACAAGATACAGCCATAGGAAATTGATAAGCTATCAATATACTATAAAAATGTCCGAAGTAAGTGTTGTAAAGAAGTTGTAAAAAAGAAAGAAAAAAAGGGAACTTAACTGACCCTTTTCTGTGCAAACTTTTACTCCGTTAAAATTTATTTGCCTGTGCTGGTGTTGTATAATCAAATGACAATGGCACCCATAAAAATTATTCTCAAGTGTTTTACTTTCAACTCACGTTGCTGGAGCTCACACACGCCCCCATACAAACACATGTAAGCATAGCAAGCTTTGTGCTTGGTTGCCCCTAGCAACGCAATCAGTGGCAATATAAGTTGAGAAGTTTTATTGGTCGTTTTTTTTGTTTTTTGCAACGTCCATTTATTTTTTATTCTTGTTGTTGTTCATATTATTGTCGAATATTAGTTGCTTTATTGTTGTTGAAAAACAACAACTTTTTACATACATATTTTGTGTTTTATTTTTGGTTGCACACACACATACACAGCCAAATTTAGTTTATTTTTATGTTAACAATTGTGTATGTTGATTATTGTTGCTATTGCTATTGTTGTTGTTGTTGTTGTGCTAAGCAGCTTCATAAGAAAACTTAAGTTATTATCAAGATTTGTAAAGTTTTTGTTTTTATTGTTTTACTCCCTTCCGGTAGCTGGATATGTGCAAATATTACTCACTATCCTTACATATCGTGGTGTCTTTGTTAAGGTGAAAAAGGATTTATGCTACATTAAGTTTTCTAGGAACAAGGCTTTAGTAAAGTTAATTTTTGCCTTAAACACAGATATTATTGCAGCTTTAATGTTTAGAAGAACAAACTCTTTACAAATCAGTTTAATTATGGAACCTACAAGTTGGAAAGGATTTGAAGAAAACATAATTAATTTGAAAATTAAAACCTTAATATATTGCACAGTGGGGAGCAATGGAATTATTTAAATCCTATATTAGTCAATTTTAAGTACATTGTTGTAGAAATTTTCTTAAAAATAGAGCAAAAGCAAGTTTTAATCCGAAGAACCCTACAGCACCTTTACACCTTTTAAGAACATGGCTTTGAAACTGAGATATGCAATGATGAGATATGATTTCCCTGATGAGGCCAACGAAATGTTCCAGTTTCTACCGAGTGATATCCTTTAGCCCGTCACGAAATCATCCTTGGCCAGCCATCTAAGCCTAAGGTGGCCTTGTAATATAGGGCAGAAACATAAAATGTGTTCTACTGTTTCCAACACTTGTTTGTCCTCGCACATTCTTGAAAAATGTGATATAAGGGTAACACGTATATTGGTTCTTGCCCTAACAGCACAATAGCACATAGCACACTTGCAATGCAATCAGCTGTGAATTTCTGTGTTCCGACCAGAACCCAAAGTAGCACTGGCTTGAATGGTGCTTTGGCAGGAAGACTAGTATTAGAAGAACCTAAAGCTGAACAACTGCATTAGCGACAGGTCACGTAAACTTCAAGTATTTTCTAAGATTAAAATTGAAGATCCAAAACTGAATGCATGCAAAAGGTTGAGGCTGTAGCGCACATTGTGTGTGAATGTCCAGAACTGGCTAGCATAAAACTTAGGACCACGGGTTGAAACTTGTTGCATGTGAGTGACATTGGGGATCTAAGATTTTTTTTTAAAGATAACACTACCTGCTAAGCTTTCTGCTTGTCTGAAGAAAACAGCCAGAGTCTTTGGCAGGAATCGAACACGCAATCCCTAGACTGATAGATTAGCGCACTACCAATCAGTCTATTAAGGCACCTTGGACAAAAGCTAGCAATTAGTAATGACTTTGAAATGAGTAAGAAAAATGACAGTTTTTTTTTTATTTTGTAGGGGGATACCGAAGCAGTCTACTAACCTCATGGGTCTCTTTTCGACCCCATTCGTTACACAATGATTTCTGATATCCGACTGGAAATTTTACGAATATATTTATAATTTTATTGTGTCTGTGTCTCTGCTGTCACTAACCTTTTCTTGTGGACTGTCGTGATTTTAGAATGGCGACTGATACATGTCGACATTCTTCCTCATCATAGATATATAGTTATTGCTAATATTTGCTTAAGGCAAAGGTCTCCACAGCATCTCCATTTTTTTAATATGTGTCTGCCCGTGCGTGGTCCAAAGCCTTTTTATGTTAGCCTTTTTCAAGGCACAGTATCGTCTTACCCAGATTTTTTTAACTTGGCCAGATAATACTTGCGAAGCCGTGACCTGACACCCAGATTATATTCAAACTCCTTCATGGTCTTCCTGCAAATTGTAGTAAACAATTCCAGAGAGCCCACCGAGGCACCCAAGCCGTCAGTTACTAGTCGATAGTCTGAAATTACTGAGGTCTAGTGTACAAGCTGGTGGTAGCACATAACTTACTGAAAGTAAGGTTGTTGTATATTACAGATCGTTAGCCTAAAATCGTAAAGGAGTGAAGGAAGTAGAAAAGAGCCCGCTATAATTGCGATGTGTATTAAATTAATATTATTAAAGGGTGGTTAAATTTGTAGGGCCGATGTTGATTTTGAATAAAACACAAAATATTTAGGAAACTATTGTCATGTATTTTGATTTTGATAATATTGGTATGGTTCAATTATGTATGGAACAAAATATCGGCCAAATGACCATCGTGACCTCGGCGGCACACCTCCAGCCGAAGCTTCTAATTTTCGATGAGGCTGAGGCATAATTGAGGTTCTATGCCGTTAATGTGCCGAATTATCTCATCCTTTAGCTCTTACCCCCGGGGGTTCCAATTGTCACTGCAGGAATGGCAAATGCTTTGACGCGGTTCACTCGGGGAAAATAGGGGCACCAGACGCTAGGGTTCCTAGAGCCTAAATCTGGAAGAAAAGGTCTGTTGTTTTATAACACGGGTCCTCTTCGAGGCCCGACCAGTGCCCAAAGGACTGGTACCACGGGAATCGGTGGCCCCACAGAGAGCCTATCCTCTCTGTGACCGGTTATTGGTGAGGTCCCCTTCGGGGGTACACGTGGTGGTTGTGGTTTAAGATCGATTTATGTAGGTAAGGTGCAAGGTCGATCAAGTGTGCTGTTGCACTCTCAACAGACGGAGTTTGGATAGTCTCCAAACCCCTAAGCAAGAGGTTATAATGTGGATCTAGGCTTGCCGTGGAAAGGCTTGCCATATTATATAAATTGCTACTCATTGTGACACAAAAAGCGATTGGTGGCAATCGTAAAGTGTTTTTATACTACACGATGGGGGCGCTAGTCTACGCCTAAGTCTTACTCGGTGGTAAGACCACCGTGAGGTTAGGCCGAGTAGGGAGTTACTCACGTTAATCTTGTTCCACAAATCTTTTAGCTCTTGTATTGTTGATGGCTTATCGACGTACACCTTTTCTTTCAAATAACTCCAAAGAAAGAAGTCCAACGGTGTCAAATCACATGATCTTGGCGGCCAACTGACATCGCCAATACGTGAGATAACACAGCCTTTGAACTTGTTAAGCAAAAGAGCCATTGTTTCGTAAGCTGTATGGCAATTGGTACCGTCCTGTTGACACCACATATCGTCCACATACATATCTTCCAATTCGGGGCAAAAAAAGTTCGTTATCATCTCACAATAGCGAACACAACTCACAGTAACTTACTGACCGGCCTCATTTTTAAAAAAATACGGACCGATGATGCCATTAGTCCATAAACCGCACCAAAAGGTCGCTCTTTGTGGGTGCATTGGTTTGTCGGCAATCACTTTTGGATTATCGTTCGCCCAAATGCGGCAATTCTACTTATTGATGAATCCACTGAGGTGAAAATGTGCCTCATCACTGAAGATGATTTTCTACGAAATTTAATTTTATTTTTTAGCTCATTATAATTTACAAATATCTGCATAAAACTCGTATATTTAATTTGGAAAAATACTGCAGGGATAAGTGTATTAAAATATTTATATTAAAGCATTTCATACACACTCTTGAAACTGTGTGTTTTTACACAAACTTTTGTTTATGTAAGAGAAGCTTTAGAGGAATACCTCTCACTCTCCCTTTCCCTTTCTCGTTGCAGCGGAAGTTTGAAAATTTTCTTCAAATTTCATTTTTAGATTTTCTTAAAACGAGTATTTTTACGTTTGTTAGTTTTTCATATTATTTTTGTTTCATTTTTATTATTATTGTTGTTATGTTATGTTCTGTTTTGTTTTGTTGTTTTAGTATCCTCTGGTTACTTAATGATTCATTTGTTTGTATTTTTCAGTGTTTGTTTTTTTTAATATTTTTGTTATTTGAAGATGCTGCTATTTTTATGCTTTTTTGTTGTTAATGTTGTTGACTTGTTGTAGTCATAAATTTTCCAAATATTTTTCTTTATTTTTTTTTTATCCTTCATCCTTATGTATGAGAGTTTTTGCTTGAGTAAAAATTTTATAAAATTTTTCGTGTGAGATATTGAGTGTTTTTTGTTGTCGTTGTTCTTTGAACTGTTTGATTTGAAATAAATCGCTACATAAACAATTTTTTATGTTGTAGCAATAATAAACAATAAAATTAGTGCGAAAAGCTAAATATTTGTATATGTTTTCTTATGTGTTTATCTTCAATTGTTCAACAGGAATATCAATTGTTGTTTAAATATGACTTAATGTTAAAATAGCAGGAAAGAAGAATCAGAGAAAATCATACACAATATCTTTAAATATTTATTGATATCATTGAAATTAGAGCTAAGAACATCAGTAACTTCTTTTTAAATTAGAGGTTTTTCACACAAGTTGTGTTCGGCTTTGCTTTGAAAGTCATCCATAGCAAATTTTAAGGCTCTTACGTACTTACTATTTATCGGGTGATTAAATTTAATGGGCCGGTTCTGAATTTGAACCACACCTAACGGTCAAGTTTTTTCCTGCATTTAATTTGACATTTCTAAATTTCAGACCAACTCAATTTGAACCGTAAAAAGATACTCAATTGGGAAACGCTTTAAAGTTATGCAGGCTTTAATTTTCAATTTTCGAAGAAAATCATCTTCAGTGATTAGGCACATTTTCACCTCAGTGGATTAATCAATAAGCAGAATTGTCGCATTGGGCGAATGATAATCCAAGAGTGATTGTCGAAAAACCAATTCACTCACAAAGAGTGACTGTTTGGTGCGGTTTATGGACTGGCGGCATCATCGGGCCGTATTTGTTCCAAAATGATGCGGGTCAGGCAGTTACTGTGAATGGTGTGCGCTATCGTGAGATGATAACGAACTTCTTATGGCCCGAATTGAAAGATATGGATGTGGACGATATGTGATTTTAACAGGACGGTACCAATTGCCACACCGCTTTCAAAACAATGGCTCTTTTGCTTAAGGAATTCAGAGGCCGTGTTATCTCACGTATTGGCGATGTCAGTTGGTCGCCAAGATCATGTGATTTGACACCGTTGGACTTCTTTCTTTGGGATTATTTGAGGGAAAGGGTGTACGTCGATGAGGCAGCAACAATACAAGAGCTAAAGGATGAGATAATTTGGCACATTAATGGCATAGAACCTCAATTATGCCGTAGCGTCATCGAAAACTTAGAGCATCGGGTGGCAGTGTACGGCCGAGATCGCGGCGGCCATTTGGCTGATATTTTGTTCCATACATAATTGAACCATACCAATATTATCAAAATAAAAAGAAATGAAAATAATTTCCTAAATAATTTGTTTTAATCAAAATCAACATCAGCCCTTAAAAATTTAACCACCCCTGGATAAAATTTTAAAATTTATATAAAATTCTAAAAATTATTGTAAAGAGTTTTAAAACGTGTTTCAAAAATATTTTAATAACAATGTAAGTCCACAACGTAAAAATACAAATCAAATACAAATTTTATTCAATTGGCTATTTGGCATTAAGTAATTCATATTCTGATATTATTTTAATACAGCGCCATCTATTGCACAGCCGTGTTTAAAATATACCGCTTTTAAGTCATATTATGTCACCAAGAGCTATCTGTTGCGCACCCATGTTTAAAATATCCCGCTTTTAATTCATATTTTGTCATTATTTCAAAACAGCACCATCTATTGTGCAACTTTGTTTAAAATATCCCGCCTTAAATTCATAATTTGTTATTATTTTAAAACGCCGCCATTTGTTGCATAACCGTGTTTAAAATATCGTCCTTTAAAAATAAAAGATACCTTTAAGTATGCAGTACCTTTAAAGCGGTAAAAAAAATCGGCAGACTTTCACTGTTTTTTCTCCACTTTCTATTGGAAATAAAATAGTTTTGCGGAAAAAAGTATCCTATATTGGTATCAGGATACTAAGGTACCTCTTCAAAAAATTTTGTTAAAATCTATTAAGTATTTTTTACGTGATGCGAACACAAACAAGCAGACAGGAAATGATATACTATTTAATTATATGCACAGATTTAAAATAATGTAATTTCTGTTGAAAAAGTTTTATTGTGGTCAGAAAAATGAAACCAAATTCTATTTCTCTGCTACAAGAAATAATCAAAAAATTTCAATTAAAATTGCAGCAGGATATTAATAAAGGCAAAATGTATTCCTTTATATTGCCATCACCATTTCCTTATTGAAAATTTCCTCTTTAATAAAACGTAGACGAAGGAACGTAAAATCTTTGCATAAAAATATTCTATAGTTTTTAAATACCTAAAAGTATGCACCTAATTTTATTTTATATCAAATCCTATAAGTACGCTTTATTTATTAGACTATAATAATAATAATTGATTACTTTGCTCTGCAGGTACTTACAAACATCGTTAGTGTATTAAATATTGTATAATTTGTATAACATTGAACTATATAGATGCAGTCATAAGTTTAATTTGTATTACACATTCTCTCTACTTATATACACTCCTCTTAATTCCATTAAAAGTACATGTAACTTCTATACATGAATGTAAAATAAAAAAAAGAGAAACTAAAAACTTTAAATAAGAAACACATTAAACTATAGAATCATTATAAAAATAAGTTAAATAAGTAATATAAACTACAAGTATATTTCCTTAAGAGTATAAGAGATATCATTTGCTACTATAAACTAATTCATAAACATACACTGCAGTGGTTGTATGCCACACACACACACACACACACACACATACTTAAAATGTGCAAACACACTCAAACAATTTTCTATTCATAAATTTACAATTTTTCAAATGCATTAAAAAATCGAAAAAAACAGGTAAAATATAAAACACTTCGTTATGAACAAAAAAACCAAAGAAAAGAAGGAGAAAATGGAATGAAAGTATTGAAAAGGTTTGTTCATTTTTTTAGACATGCACACACGCACACACACTCACACTTATATATAAATATGAGATGTTTCTTTGCTTGTGTTTGTATTCCATACATCATCTCTGGCAGCCAACACTAACTTTGACTACCACACCACGAAGAGCAGATAAAATCAAAGACACTTGAAGCGGAAGTATTTCTGAAACTTTGTATAATTTGCGGTACCACGGTGAAACTTTAAACATCTACCGGGTGGTCCCAAAACAAGAATTTTTCTAAAAAAATTAAATAAAATAAACCAGATTACAGTTTACCTAAAAACAATAAATAATTTCCTTATTTATTAAACATGATTTCATGTGATGTGACTGCCTTGGCTGACATCGCAGACTACTGCTGTCAGTTCCATTTTCCAAGACATGATTGACGGCTTCAGGTTTTATCTTACGAATGGTTTGCACGATATGAGCCTTAAGAGTGAGAAAATTTGGTGTCTGGTGTATCAGCATCGCCCTTGGTAGGGTAGTAGGCAGTATGCTAGTCCGTGGTCGTGGGTTCGATTGCCGTCAAAGACTCTGGATTTTTCACTACAAGTTAGCAGGAAAACCAAGAAGGAGCTAGGATATAATATGTGTGTTTACAAATGTTTAAGGGAGTTAGTGATAGGTCTCGGACTCTAATGTATTATCTGGCCAAGTAAAAAATCGAGGTAAGACGATTCTTGCAGGCTGTATCTGGTAAGAGGCCAACATAAGAAGACTTTGGACCACGGGCAGATACTTATTATATGGAGATGCTGTGGAAACCTAGTTTTAAGGATACTTTAGCAATTACAATAGACTCTTTGATGAGGAAAATGTCATCCATCAGTCGCTAGTCGGAAATCACTACAGTCGAGAGTAAAGGGCTAGAGACAGCACAAGTCCGAATGATGGTAAAGTATTCGTAAATTTTCAGTGGGATACCAGAAAATCATTGAGGAACGAAAAGGTTCGAAAAGCGACCTATGAAGTTAATAGTCTGTTTCGGTAACCCCCCTACAAAAAAATAAAAAAAATTAAATTTTAATAGTAGCCTGCCAGAAAAACCCTAGAGGGAATTAGGCCCAAGGCAGCTAAGTTACATTGCCAAGGTAGCTGCTAAATCGAAAATAAGCACGCAAAAGACGTTAACTGAAAGTTGAAAAAAAAACATATAAATGGCCAATGATGTCATCATTTCAATATCATCCCAAACGAGTTACTTATCGTGGATGCACTGACGGGCTTTTTTTGACAGAGACGTGAGGGTATTGCGGTCCTCAGATGTGGTAATTTTGTTCTTTAACTGAAGCGCCTGAATGAAAATAATACCTCATCAAAAAAGATGATGTTTCGGCCACGTTCGGATTCTGTAAATACCAATTCGAGAAGCCGCAACAAAGTGTATGGTGTTTTGCTATCAATTGAATCAATTGAACCTTGCATGTGAATAACACAGGTCAACAAGGAAAAAATAACCATATACGGACACCACTACGTGATAAAAGACCAAAAAAAGACCCCTGTCTCCCAGTTTTGCCCAAAGTCCTCCAGGTTTTTTTTTATGGGCCCTCAAAGATGTGGGGCCTCGATGTCATTTTTGCAAAAAAATGATCATTTACTCAAGCTCATATTTTGCAAACCGTTTGGAATTTTGATATACTCTCTTAGGCAAAGTTGTAGTTCGTAATAATCGTAAAAATCGTATAAAATCAAAAAAACTTCATCTTCAAGGTCAAAATCGCAAAAAAATTTAAAAAATTCAATTTTTTTTACCTTTTTTCCCCTGTTCAGGTCCATAGGTAGCAAACCGTTCAAAATTCAAGGAAACAATCAACTACAAAAATGAACCTAAGATCTCAATAAACAACTTTCTAGAACATATGAACTTCCTAGGAATGATTCTTAACACCGTTTAGGTAGCGCTTAGGTAGCCGCAAAAAATTTTTCACTTTTTTCACGTAGTGGTGTCCGTATATGTTTAATTTGCCATGATTTAAAAAATTACACAGTGTGTAATCCAAGATCTTTGTATAGGATTCTCTCCACGCTGGTGAGTAAAATGTTGAGTTGGTAAGAGCGACGGCAAGTAGACGTTATTAGATTCAGCTGCACACCATCAGCCATAGTAGCCAAATTCTCAACGGTATTCTCCGTATGTTGACCGGCCAGCAAAAGTCTCTAATCATGACTCTGTAGTGCCTTTGACTGATATGGCGTTTCTATAAATATTAGTGAAGAACTTGGTGAACTGTCACTATCTGTGGATGCATAGCCAATGCATCCGCAGATATGGTCATATAGTTTTTTTCGATCCCTGATGATGCAATTTTCTTTGTTGTTATAGTCTCCGGAATAAAAACGCACGACGGCCAAATTCGATGTCCTCATTTTGACAACAAGTTTGTTGTTCATGCGTTAGGCGGCGTAATGAGAGATACTTGTATTTGGACCACCCAGTATAAACTTTACAACTACGGATGATAAAACTAATAATTTTTAAGTAAATAAATTAGTAATTTTTTTGTTTTTTACTTTTTTTAGATGAATTGTTGGTTGGGATTTTTTCTTCCCTTGTGTGTTTGTGTTTTTGATGGTCAAGGATAAGTAAACTTAGATACCTGGCAGTAATGTGCATTCGAAATATATAATAATTTTTAAAATATTCTCATGGTTTCTTTAAAAAAATTTTGCACTTGTTGTAGGCTGCTACATAAAATGATTTTCGGTTGGGATATTAGATAAGTAGAAAATATTCAAAAAAGATTCTTCATAATTTGAGACTGCAAACAAAATGTGTACACTAGTTTCAGCCAAATTTTTTGAATCGTGAGAAACATTATTTGAAGACAAAAAAAAAATCGGTCACGGATGGGTGCCTCAATAGACTAAATGATAGTGCGATAGTCTATCAATCTAGTGGTTACGGGTTGTAAAGAATTACCAACTTGTGACAATTTGTGGGGCTTAAGAGAACTGCAAGTAATTTTAAAAATTTCAGAAGTTTTTTCAGATGTTGAGCAGAAATAGAAAATTTAAAAAGGGCATTTAAATTAAATATTTAATTTTATTTTAATTTTTATTTTATTTCTTCAATAAGAATATAACTCGTTAATAGCCCCAAATCGATTATATGTATAACAAACGTCATAGAATTATAATATAATATTATCAGAGATTATCAGGCATTATACCATTATCGGTCAGTCTAAGAAATAAGAAGAAAATAAAAATGATTATATTGAATACATTTTAACCAACAATTTAAATTATAAAAATAAATTTAAAAAATAAAAATAAATTAAAAAATTTATTTAAATTTAGTATATTTTAGAATTATATTTTTAAAACTCTACTATGTCTTTTTATAAAAAATGTTATTTTATTTTAATTTTCAAAATTTTTATAAAAATATTTCTATTTCCAGTGGTGTAGCGAAATATTGAAAATAAAAATAAAATTACAATTTTGTAGAAAGACCTAAGGCTTAAAAAAAGAATTATCTATTCACACTATAATAAAGTAACTCATTTCCTGTCTGCCTGTCCTTCTGTCTGTGTTCGCATCACGTAGAAACTACTGAATTGATTTAAACAAAATTTTGTGAGGAGGTGCCTTAGTATCCTGATTTAAATATAGCATACGGTTTTCGGCGAAAATGTCTTATTTCCAAGAGAAAGTAGATAAAAAGCAGTGAAAGTATGCCGATTTTTTTTTACCGATTTAAAGGTACTGCATACTACATACACGCAACAGATGGCGCTGTTTTAAAATAATGACAAAATATGAATTGAACCCGGGATATTTTAAATACGGTTATACAATAGATAACGCTGTTTTAAAATAATCACTAAATATGAATAAAAAAATATGAATTACTTACTGCCAAATAGCCAATTGAATAAAATTTGTATTTTTACTTTGTGAAATTTTTTAATACAACATTCGATTCAAAAAATATTTTAATAATCAGCAATTACAGTCCTTTGTAGATCAATGCCTCTGCAATTATTGCTCTCCACTGTTCTCCTTGTAAAGTATTTTTTCTGTAGCCTCTAACTTTCATTACTCGCTAATCTGCTTTGACATCATCTTCCCATCGTTTTCTCGGTCGTCCTTGTTTTCTATTGCCTTCTGGTTGCTGTTAAAACATTTTCTTCACTGTGGTATTAAACATGCCCCAGCCATCGTATTCGTTGTGCTTTATAAAACATATGATTTTCATTTGGTTTTTATTTAGAGCCTCCAATTTATGATCAGTATATACCTGTTTCAATTTCTATTGGACCAAATATTCTACGAAGTATTTTTCTTTCAAACCACAGTAATTGATTTATGTTAGATATTTTCAGGGTCCAGTTTTCACACCCATATGTTAAAACTGGTCTTATGAGTGTTCTGTATAGATGAATTTTGAGTTTCTTAGATAACAAAGGGGATCTAAAGAGTTTTATATGGATAAACCAGGTTCTATTAGTAGATTATATTCGATCCTTTGTAGCTACATTGGTATACCCGTGCGTACCTAAATTTACTCCGAGGTATTTAAATTCATTAACGGTTATATATGTATCTCTCATCATCAATGACGAGGTCTGACGGTTCTTGACGTGTGTTTTTGATCTATGCATATACTTGGTTTTTCCTGTGTTAATCCTTCGACCTGTGCTAAGTAATGCTTCCTTTAATTTCTTGAATATTTCTTTCAAGGAGTTTATACTTCTAGCCATGATTAAAATGTCGTCAGCATTGAGTTTAGAATTGATTTCTTATATATTGTACCCTTTTGATCAATTTCGTTTACTACAGAAAATAAAACTAGAATAAAGACCAGAGAGGACAAAGCATCACCTTGCTTCACCCCGGAGATGACAGTGTTAGCAAATTCAACTTGTATTAATAATTTGGCATTTGTGTTTCTCAGTGTCATATTTACTAAATTTTTTAGTTTATATGGAATTGCCATTTTAAAAAGTCGTATCGCAATATGTGTTCTAGGCTATCAAATGCTTGTTTAAAATCTACGAATAGGCAATGAACACCTATGTTATATTCCTAGCGTTTTTCAAAAATCTGTGTTATGACAAACACTTGGTCCGTTGTAGATCTGTTTTTTTTTTTCAAAATCCACACTGATAATCTCCTAATATGGATTTTGCATATTCACTTAAGACGTTCAGACAATACATTGATGAATATTTTGTACCCATTGTTAAGAAGTGAAATATAAAAAAAAATTTAAACAATCTTTATATACATTTTAGAATTTTATCCAGGGATGGGTAGCTTTATATAAAATAAATACGTATACGTGAAGCACTATAAAATAAATAGTCTTAAAATTTAATGTGGATTTCTTTCAAAGCAAAATCAAACAAAATATTGTCAGGACGCACATAACATGTGTGGGCACAGCTAGCAATTAACATGATCTTTGTGATTAGCATTTTTATTTTTTTTTTTTATACAAAATTAGATACAAGTAGCCTGAAAAAGAAATTTGAGCTGCAAACCTGAAATTACCTCTAAAATAAATTTCTAAAGCAAAACCTGTTTAAATATCAAAAATCGTTATATAAACAAAATTAATTTTATGTTTTCCAAAATCTAGTTGATTTTATTTATATCAGTTTAGATATATATCATTTAACACACAAATTTCAAATAATCCAAATATGTATGTGAATTTGCACACCTAAGCGTATGATTAATTTTTACTCATCATACGCCACGACAACATTGATACATTTGATTCGCACATAAAAAAAAATCCAATTTTGGTTCAAGGTTAATGAAAGCCATGAAAATATTTGAGAAAAAAATAATCTTAAAATAAATAATGGGATATATTTTATTTCACAACAGTGGTTGTGTAATTTGAGGTAATTTGAGTTTTATAAAATAATATGTTACATTCTAATCTGCCAGAAAACTTGTATAACATACATTTATTAATTAAGAATATTTATTATTTATTTATTATAATTTTATTGTGTAATACGTTCTATGTCTTTCAAGATAAGACGACAAAGCTTAGGTAAGTGATATATTGCAAATTAATTCTTCTTAATCGTATGCTATGTTCTAACACACAAGTATTTTATTAAAAATTATGGCGTAAGAAATCAAGCCGAGACATGTAATATTATGAAGAATAGCCAAGCCGTTTTTGTTATTGATCCCCTGAAATGATTTATGAGAAATCTAGTGGGGGCCCCACTTGCCACCGATATAATTTAGCAGTTTTCCAAATAAAACTTTTACCAATTTTAAGCCAAGGACTAAGTTTAACCTGCAACATGATTGTGTTTAATATAAAAAAAATATTTCTATAAAAAAATTGCATTGACAATAATATTAAAAATATGCATGCATATATTTTGCTGTGGTTGTTATTATTTCAATTTATATTTTATTATTGCCAAAAAAAAGAGGTCAAAGTTCATAAAAAGTATTGTTGAGTTAAAAGTGTATTTGAGTTATTTTTTTTTAATTTTTAATGCATTTTTATGTATTTGAATTTTTTCTTCCATTGTTGCTGCATTGTTGTTTGGTAAACCCAGCTATTTATCATACTTTTTAGCAGTCCTATTTTTTCTATCTTTTGTCATACATTTTATTTGACTACTACTTCTGGTAACAAAAATGTTTGGCTGTATATTTTAAAACATGACATTTAAATAAGCATAATTTATAATCTGAAAAAAAAAATTATTATATTTTATAAACAAAGTATTTTGTATTGGGTATAAGCATTAATTTCCATCGTTTAAAACTAGCATGTCATGTGAAAATACTAGAACAAGTTTTTCGTAAAATTATTATTTAGTAAATTTTTCCTTTTTTTTGACATGTAAAAATTTTGTATACTTTTGGTATATTTTTTTACAGAATACAGAATTTGGTAAATTTTTTTTTGAAAATTTTTATTAATTTTTTTAAATTTTTTTTTGTAAAAATTTTAAGTAAAAGTTTTTGAATAAATTAATTATTTAGGCTTAAGTTCTTAATTATAAAGAGAAAAAAAAATAAGGACCAGCAGACATGGACAGCTACGTCCGTCATCAGTACCCTTCGTATCTATTTCCTATTTAAACAAACTTATCAAAGAAATAGGATATGAAAAATTAAAATATTTACATAAAAAAATTTTTTGTAAATTTTTTTTTTTTGAAAATGTGTTGTATATATTTTTTTATATTTGTTGTAATATTTTTTTTAAATCTTTTTTTTTTTAATTTTGGGGAAAAATATTTGGAAATTTTTTTGGAAGGTATTTATTAAAATGTTTTTGAAAAATTTTTTTTTATAAAAATTTTATTTAAAATTCAATCGAATATTTTTTGTAATTTTTTTTTTTGAAAATTTATTGTAAATTTTTATTGGAAAATTTGTAGTAATATTTTTTTAAACCTTTTTTAGAAAATCTTGAGTAAATTTTTTTTGCAAATGTGGAAAAATATTTTGAGAAATATTAAGTAAAATTAATGTGAACATTTTTATTTTTTATTGTTTTTAAATTTCTTGTTAATTTTTTTTTAATTTGTTGAAATAGAATATGAAAAATTTTAATTTTTATATAAATTTTTTTTGTATTTTTTTTGAAAATATGTTGTGTATATATTGTTTTTATGTTTGTTATAATATTTTTTGAAAATTTTATGGAAAAATATTTTTGAAAATTTTTTTGAGAGTATTTAGAGATTTTTTTTTAATTTTATTAAAAATTTATTGGTTTATTTTTTGTATTTTTTTTAAATTTCTTGTAATTTTATTTTAAATTTGTTGTAATATTTTTTTAAACCTTTTTTAAAAAAATTTTGTTTTTGAAAATATGGAAAAATATTTTTTTTTTTTGGGAAATATTTATTAAAATTATTTTGAAAATGTAGTATTTAAATTTTTTGTAAAATTTTTCGTTAAATTTGTTGCAAAATTTTTTTGAAAATTTGTTGGAATTTTTTTTAATTGTTGTAATTTTTTTTTACCATTTACTGAAATTTTTTTTTGGAAATTTGGTGAGCAAATATTTTTTAAAATATTTAGTAAAATTCTTTGTAAATTGTTTTTTTTTTAAATTTTGTTAAAAATGTTTGAAATTTTGTTGACAATTCAAGCCGAATACGGACAGACGGACATTGCTTAATGAACTTTTCTATGTATAAGAATCCAGTTTGTACATATATACTTTATGGGGTGGGTCGGAAGTGAACTTTGTAGACATTTTTTTGATTTCTTTTTAGATATTTAATTTTTTTTTTGAAAAGTTTTTTGGAAAATTTTTATTAAAAAATTTTTATTAAAAAATTGTTTGTAATTGTTTTGAAATTTTTTTGTAAAAATTTTATTTTAAATTTTTGGTAAAAATTTTTTAATTTTATTTTGGCATTTCAACCCGAACATAAAGAGATGGACAGACGGAGATCGCTTAATCAACTTTTTTATCTATTAGGATCCAGTATATATATACTTTAAGAGGTCGGAAATTAACACTGTAGAAATTACACACGGAATGACAAACTTATATATACCCTTTCCACCTGTGTTGAAGGGTATATAAAAAAAGAGAAGGAGATTTAAAAACCTTTTTGCTGGGGAATATCATTTATCCCAAAAGCCACTGAACTAAATTGTCCTCATATTATTATTCAATAATAAGTTTAACTCAGTCAAACAAAAACAATGAGATCAAAGCGAAATATTCATGGCATCACCTTTCCTTTTGTGCCTTGTCTTTGGCGAAATATTCGGCTTTGGTCTTAGTGGTTTTGGTAAAGTTTTTCCTCTATTACGAGCTCTAATAAATAAAACCATTCCAGAGACATTTGATCCAGCCATAATACGCTATGTGAGTCCCATTTTGCACGATCATTTAAAAACTATTTGGAAAATATTGATTGGCATAATCTTCTAGGTGATATACCTTCCTTTTCTTTACAACAAAGTATTTACAATTGCCCCATTCATTGCTAGACAATTATTCGTTCCTTTATACCGTCCAATTATCCACTTACAAAACGACTTTGATTATTATCTCATTTTTATTCCCAACGAAATGGATTTTTTTTTTTCATTTTCATTTTTATTACAATTACATTCAATTTGTTATTCACAACTATACCTTTTTTTTTCTCTTGCTTATGCAATAATATTGAATATTTATTGTAAATTTTATACTCTACTTACTACAAATAGTATAACTTAAGCTGCCATCGTTTAAATCATCTTTTTCTCTCTCTCTCTCTCTCTCTCTACCTGTGTGATAATAAAATAATAAGATGTATTTTAAAAGAAATGTGTATGTGTGTGTGTACGTCTGTGTATTTGTGTATAATAATCCTTTCATAAGAATCCTGTAAACGTTTTTTTGCCACCTTCTTCTTTTGTTTTTTCCTGCTGTTGTGCACACAACAAATAAATAAACAAACGTAATTTTTCTTTCCCTAGGAAATTTATTCATGTGAGTATGTAAGCATGTGTGTGTGCGTGTGTGTGTGTAAATTTATAAGTTTTCTAACACAAACAAGGAAAAAATCTCACAAAAAAGAAAAATACATAGAAAAATATAGTTTTCCTGCAATTTTTGCCAAAACGAAGGAACAAGAAATACTAACCGTTTTACGCTTCAGTAAAAGCTTTAATGGTGTTTGTTTTTCATACATTTTTCATTTGCTTATTTTTATAATTTTTTTTTAGAGAAAACTAAAAAGAATGAGACAAGATATATTTTAATAAGATTTCTTACAATGCTGTCCTCCAATTTAGTAAAGTAGCTGATTTTCGAAAAAAAAACTCTCCTTGCATTCCAATTAAAATGCCTAGACTATCCTTTTTTTAACATTTCCTAGCTGTACTTAAGACCTTATTTTGTTCTGACAACGAAAGAGAGGCGGGGTAAAATCACCAGCAACCACAATACACAGTTACTGTCCGGAGAACAATAAACGATATTAGACATAGAAATTTAAAGGAAGTCAAAGCCAGCTATTGTTTTACTCTTTGCCGCGCAGTCGGGCAAAAAAAAAATTAAGAAAGTCGAAAAGTAAATTTTAATATTGTTGTAGTGCTTACATCGCTTCCTGCTCATAGCTTTCAATATAAATCAATTCGATAATTCGGATTGCTTAGAGTTTGATGTCACAGTCTCCTAGCTAAGCCGATGCACATGCATTGAAGCCTCATATTTTACTTTTTATACCCTTCACCCCAGGTGGAAAATTATAAGTTTTTCATTCCGTGTGTAATTTACATACATATTCTTAATCCTTATACATAGAGAAGTTGGTTGAGGTATGTCCGTCCGTCTCTGTTCGTGTTGAAATCAACTTTGCGAAGGCACCAGAACAAATATAAAATATTTAAGTAGAACAATTTGCCAGGCATAGTTTCAAAAATTTCGCTAATGGAATTCAGCAACATCAGATCATTCCATTCGAGGCTGTGGGCAAAAAACCAAGCCCACCTATACTTTTTCACGTTATTTTTATTTTTTCTGTTGAAGTGATTCTCTTTTGCTTTTTTTTTTGTTAAATAAATATTAGACTGCGACCAGTAGACCGCATGTAGTGCACACGGATTTAGGGAATGATCCCTTGGGAGGAGCGATTTTTATTTGATTTTAGGTTGGTAGGGAATTCTGCTTTGATACACATAAATGTAGCCGATAGACCCACAGGGTGCCCACTGGGAACCAAGAGCATAGATGATAATTCTAAAGCAATATAAATTGCAGGAAGGTCCTCACTTTTACAAAAAACTTTAAATAAAATTTTTACAAAAAAATTTAGATTAAATTTTATAAAAAATTTTCGATAAAATTTTTATAAAAAATTTTCGATAAAATTTTTATAAAAAATTTTCGATAAAATTTTTATAAAAAATTTTCGATAAAATTTTTATAAAAAATTTTCGATAAAGTTTTTATAAAAAATTTTCGATAAAATTTTTATAAAAAATTTTCGATAAAATTTTTATAAAAAATTTTCGATAAAATTTTTATAAAAAATTTTCGATAAAATTTTTATAAAAAATTTTCGATAAAATTTTTATAAAAAATTTTCGATAAAATTTTTATAAAAAATTTTCGATAAAATTTTTATAAAAAATTTTCGATAAAATTTTTATAAAAAATTTTCGATAAAATTTTTATAAAAAATTTTCGATAAAATTTTTATAAAAAATTTTCGATAAAATTTTTATAAAAAATTTTCGATAAAATTTTTATAAAAAATTTTGAAATAAAATTTTTATAAAAATTTTTCGATAAAATTTTTATAAAAATTTTATTTCAAAATTTTTATAAAAATTTTTCGATAAAATTTTTATAAAAAATTTTCGATAAAATTTTTATAAAAAATTTTCGATAAAATTTTTATAAAAAATTTTCGATAAAATTTTTATAAAAAATTTTCGATAAAATTTTTATAAAAAATTTTCGATAAAATTTTTATAAAAAATTTTCGATAAAATTTTTATAAAAAATTTTCGATTTTGAAATAAAATTTTTATAAAAATTTTATCGAAAAATTTTTATAAAAAATATTCGATAAAATTTTTATAAAAAATATTCGATAAAATTTTTATAAAAAATATTCGATAAAATTTTTATAAAAAATATTCGATAAAATTTTTATAAAAAATTTTCGATAAAATTTTTATAAAAAATTTTCGATAAAATTTTTATAAAAAATATTCGATAAAATTTTTATAAAAAATTTTCGATAAAATTTTTATAAAACAATTTTCGGTTAAATTTTTACAAAAAATATTATTATCGTTATATTGTCTATATTTTTACATTATATTTGTAATAATGAAGTTGAAAATCATAAAAGTAAAAATCAAATGTATGTTATTGTGAAATTGGGAAACACAACAGAGTAAGGGAATATTTAACATTACTATAGTGAAGGGTATATAAGTTTCGGCATGACCAAATATAGCATTTTGTTTGTAACAAAATATTCCGTTCTTGCTATTGAACTAGCCGTCGAGAATAGATATAGTGCGTTATGCGTATTCCGCCACAATAACTAGGAGACCGCTTATCAAAAAAAAAAAAAAGATTCTCCTGCCCGATATTCCAGTAACTACTGTTGTATGTTATTTCGCTCACGCGTGGCTGGTTAAGCTCTTTTTACACTATTATCTTAATATTTATTTTTTATTTATTAAACCTAAAAATACAATTACCAGTTCTATTTTAACTTAATTGAGCGAACATAGTTATGCCATTTTTCCACTACAAATTGAATTACTTCATTCGCTCTTTGAATTACTTTTTTGAATTACCCCGTTTCCACTACACATTCTTAATTCGATTTGACATTTGTTTTTTGTTGTAGAGAAAATTTATTTACATTTATTTTAAATATTTTTTTGTTGACAAAAATTTTTTTAAAGATTGCTGTTGAGCAAGAATTAACTAAATCCACTTTATTTAAATCGAATTTTCTTAATTAAAATTTTTAAAAATAAATAAATTATTTTAATATTAAAATGGTCAATAATAACTGATATTCGTTAATATTTTCCTGCTAAGATAAAACGAGTATAATTGTTTCAAAAACATAAATAACAGCTAATGCAATTCAAATTAAATTTTAGTAAATAGACACAGCTATTTGCCTTAATCAAGACAGTAATTAGTGAACAAAGTTAACAGTAGAAAAATATACATGAATCAAAGTTAAGAATTTAATTTCAATAATTTACCTTAATCTTTACCAGTTGGATCACAAAGTTAAGGAGGTCTACATCGTTCACTAGAAATAGCGGAAAGAGAAATACAATAATCTGTTAAAATTTGAACTCTAAATTTCTCATGTAATGTGCATTTACGCATTCAATAACATACTTGCGTTTATATTACAATGTAATTAAAAAAACATTTTGTATTTTTCATTACTTTTTTCTATTTTTCATTTTATAGACTTAATCGAATTTTACTCTCAAAGGTAACATTTTTTTATGATTTTATTTTTTGATTTTGTTTCAATTTAATTTTTCTTTGCTCT
This sequence comes from Phasia obesa, assembly GCA_949628195.1. Classification (NCBI taxonomy): domain Eukaryota; kingdom Metazoa; phylum Arthropoda; class Insecta; order Diptera; family Tachinidae; genus Phasia; species Phasia obesa. Next base: position 152,601,241 of record OX451216.1, read on the forward strand.
TTTTTTCATTTTGACAACTATTTCGATAAAGTTCCGATCAAGGTATATTTATCTTGCTAGGTAGTGGCATGCGCCCAGCTGATTTGGTAGTTCGACATGTCAAAAGTTGTATGTGTTCATAAAATTTATAGTGTAGAAGTGAGAAAGCAATAAAACACATACACGCCTTATCAATTTTCTTATATGTTTTTTGACATTTCGAACTACAAAGCAACAACAAAATGCCATATTGTTCTGGTATTGTTGTATTTGTTGTATCGATGCCACTACCTAGTAAAATAAATATACCTTGGTTCCGATAAAAATTAGAGAAGACGCTAATTTCTTCATAATTCAGAAGGTAATTCAAACTGAATTACGTACAAGTGAGATAATTCGCTCTCAAAAATTTGTATGACGAATTAAGTAATTCTGTTTGTAATTGGGGGTTGAATTACGAATGAGAGAGCGAATTAAGAATAAAGGCTGTAGTGAAAACACGGTATTAGGAAAAGCTACACTCGTTGTATTGAAACACGCAGAGTATTTGGGGGAAATCGAACCCATAAACCCCAACTACCTATCAGAACACTAGTGAGCAGACGGACTGCAGAAAAAGGCCAATAATTTTTAAAGAGCTATTATCCCTAAAATATTTCAAAGTCGTGAAATAATATACTGGAGTATAGATTTTGGGATGAGTTATTAATTTTCCAAAACTCTACGCATGATTGGGAGTTCATAGTATCGGCTGAACGAATAGAGAAGTAGAGAAACCGGGTTGTGCACTGCTAATTCATAAGGAGCTTTTAGCTCTGAAATACCTAGGGCACCCGTAGCCGTTACTAGCAGAGAGCCGAGCAGCGTTTAACAGTGTTCATGAGTTATTTATTACCTCTTTACGGTTTCCACTGATTTGGATATTTTCCGCGTCCAATTACTACTATTCCGCGGTACTTAGCCAAAGAATACTTCGGCAGACAGAAGGCACGAATTGCCGTCAGAGCTAACTGTTGATAATTTAAATAAATACAAAAGATTTATAACGTTTAATTTGGCATAACATTACATTGTACGCCTTTGAGCATATCCCAGCAACCAACAGAAACGTGTTGTTTTTTTATGTAAATTTTAAGAATTTAAATTAAAATAAATTGAAAAAATAATTTTAAATAAATTTAAATAAATAATTATTTATAACGTGACACGAGTCGTTCGTGGTAGTGTTCGTTTTTTTTTGGAATTATTTTATATACGCCACTGTAACTACTCTGATCTACCCCGGTTAGTGCATCAACATGTCGTTACACCATAAACTCTAAACATAGTTTCAATCCAAGTTCAGTTGTATTTGATTTATCATTCAGTTTTAGATTAGTTTTGATTCAGCTCGAATTTAGTACTTGAGCTATTCAAGTTTAGCTCTTGTTAAGCTTAAATGATGTTACTCAATGTAGATTTATGATGCTTAAGTCCTGTATTTATTAATATAAATTAAAGTATATTTTTGTATATAAATTAAGTATATTTGGTGGGTGCTAAGGGAATAAATTTATATCTGTTTTCCTCTTCCTTCTAACTTTTTATTTTTTCAGTTTCCTTTTTGTTATTTTCATACATGAAGACACAGCATAAATATGTAAAAAAAAGAAAATATTCCACTATTTCTTGCTTCTATATGAAATTCTTATTTTTATTTTATTTTTTCTCTAAAGATCTAGCAAATATCGCGCTTGAGTGCTTACCGCAATTGGCCTTTACTTGCTAAAAAGTAAATATCAAAAAAATTTTTTTTTTCATTATTAACACACATACCTACGAGTATACACTGATAGGATATATAATATATGCCAATTATTTAACATTTATATCTTTTGGCACAAATACAAACGAAATCTCCACTGACCTTTGCTTAGGGCTGCTTATGGTTTACTACTAAAGATGGTTCAAGGAGTTTTGTTGCGGTGTTTGTGTGTGTGTGTGTGTTACATATTGCAATTATTTTTTAAGATTAGAGTTGTGTTGAAAATGTGAAGAAAAATTCATAGAACTAAATTTTTATGTTAAATATTTAATAATGTATAGAAAGCTAATGTTTAGTTGCACAAGATGCATCAAAGTTCGTGAAATAAAAATGCAAAAACATTAGTTGGTTTGATTTTATTCTAAAGATTTTTAACTGAATAGCGAATGTATTAATGAATGGGGTTTATAGTACAACTAGCTATCCCCGGTGCGCTTCGCTACTCCCATCCACAAAAAATACAATATACACTTGGAAGTATGGCCAACCTCTAACTCGAAAATGCACGCTATTCCCACATCAAAAATGTTTTAGTTGATATGCAAGGTATGACGCCTACTGTCCAATCTGTTTTTTGCTTGACTATACATATTAACACGATAATAATTTTTAACTTTTTATGGGAAGTACCACTATTCTAATCCTGTCTGTATTTTGCTAGACTATGCACATTAGTATGAGGGTTACTTGTGCATAGCTTCAACCCTCCATCTATTGTAGTAATCCAGGTACGATAATTATTTTTCACTTAATATGGGAGGTACCACGTCCATTGTCCCAATCCAGTCAGTATTTTGCTACACTATGCACATTACTCTGAGGGTTACTTGTGCATAGTTTCAACGCTCCATCTATTGTAGTTATCCAGGTACACGATAATAATTTTTTACTTTGTATAGGAATTACCACGCCTACTATTTCAATTCAGTCTGTGTTTAGTTAAACTATTTACGTAATTGTAGAAGTTACGGGTACGAAATTTCAAGACGCTACCTCTTACTGTTACCAAGATATACGATGATTAATATTTAGTTTGTATGGGAGGTGCCATGCCCACGTCGAATATCAAAAAAATATGTACCCTATTTTACCATCCGTATATCCAGTAACAAACTGTGAAAATTTGAGAAAGATCGGTTCACTGGTGTACGCAGCTATAGTTTTCCCACAAATAAACAAACATACAAACAAACAAACACATTTTGTCCTTTATATATATAGATAAGTCTGAGATCGGTTTTTATATATCTCATATTTTCTAAATTTATATGAAAGGGAGCTAAGGATAGGTTGGCCCATTTTTTAATTGGGATAAAATTTAGTGAAGAATGGTTTAAAACTTAACAGATGTGCCTCGGTTAATGAGGTAACATTGATGTGGTTTAAGGGACACATAGGCACAGCTGGGAATGAAATTGCAGATCAACTAGCAAAAGGGGGATCTGCTGGGTAATGGCATAATACGAGCTATGATTGTCAAACGGGTGCACTTATTAAACCTGAAAAGGTAGAGGGAGACCACTACGTGTAGGTAGGCTCAAATGGTGCCCAAAGAGCCCATGGGCAGGAAGGCCATTAAGGTACTCAGATACAATAGATGTACTCTAAGCTGGATAACTGCATTAGTGACAGGTCATGGAAAATTCAAGTATCATCTATACCACATGAAAATCGAAGAAGATGATACTTGCAGAATGTGCCTGGAGGGGGCTGAGACGGTAGCGAACATTGTGTGTGAATGTCCGGCATTCACTAGCATAAGACTTAGAACCTCTGGTAGAAGTTTGTTAAGTGTAGATGCCATGGGATACCTGAGCCTTGAACACATGCTAACAACTACCAAAGACTGCGTGCTGAGAAAGAGGGCCGACAGTAACCAGTTGACAGTCTGAAATCACTAAAGTCAAGATGAAAGGCTTGTTGGAGCACGTGACCTCTATGAGGTTAAGATTGCCGTAATTACATTTCGCTTGGCTTTAATCATAGAGGATGGAAGGGGGTCGAAAAGGGACTCGTTAGGGAAGTATACTGCTTCGATATTTCCCCTACATTTTAGTGAGCCTTTTGAAAATGTTCACATATTTTTTTAAATTTCAGTAATCTTTAGTGAGAAATCTAATGGGAGTGGTCCAGCCCGTCAAAGTTTTTCTAAGATCGAAAATTTAGTTTTTAGTGTGTAATTTGAGTCGCACAAAAAATGAGAAATCAATCAAAATCGGTAATTTGATTAAAGGTTTCAATTATTTTTAAATTTAAGTTCAATTATTTTTTTAATTGATTCAAATATATATTTGTTTAGAACAGAACAATAAAATTCTTAGTTAGCAAATAATTGAATCAATTAAATATTTAATAAAATTTTAATTTGCAACCAATTAGAACTTTTAATTGGTAAAAATATTTTTTCTGTTTTGACACAAGAAAATATTTTCTCCAATTAAAGGTTTTAATTAAAAATTTCGTAATATAATTAATCCATTCAATTATTTAATATTAAAGGTTTGAATTAGTTTCAGATTGCAATTTAATGACGTTTTAATTATTTATTTATTTACGAATCATTTTAGTTCGGTTTGTAACAAATATTTGATTGAATCCTTTAAAAAAACAATTGAACTTTAATTTCAAACTAATTAAAACCTTTAATTGGTAAAATTTTTTTTATTATTATATTATTATTATATTATTTAATTAAGAATTATTTTTTTCTGTTTTAAACAAATATTTAATTGTATCAATTAAAAAATTAATTGAACTTTAATTTCAAACTAATTAAAACCTTTAATTGGTATAATTTTTTTATTATTATATTACTATGTTATTTATTTACGAATTATTTTTTTCTGATTTAAAGAAATATTTAATTGTATCAATTAAAAAATTAGTTGAACTTTAATTTCAAACTAATTAAAACCTTTAATTGGTACAAACTATTTTTTCTGTGTTATGTTTCCTTTTACTCAATATATTGACATTTGTTTTCACTATTTTCTTTGCTTTACGGTTTTGGAAAGTTTATGTCTTCGTTATTAAAAAAGTGCTGATTTAAAATTAAATACAACAAAAGTTAATCAAAGTTTATCAATAAAAGCCTTCAAGCCTTAGTTTATGCACTACTTATTATACACACAATTTTATAAATAGCAAACTCCTTCTGCACTATTTATAGCGCGTAAGGGGTGAACATACATTCATAAAGTCAAGCGTTTTACCCTAAGGGGTAATGGTTCATCCTGCAAGAGTTTTCTTATTACTCTTGTCTATTATTGTATACAGAGTTTCTTGTTTTTTAGATTAAAAAGCAAAAAAATGTTTCAGAATTTAAGCGTTTTCCGTTATTATACCTCCACTCAATCGAATTTCGGAAATAACTTTCAAACTACGATTAATTTAATGGCTGACATAAATGCTATTGTTGTTCTTATCTCAGCTACACTACGAACGGATGCCACTAAAATATTAAAACAAAATTGTTGTTAAACAATTTTTTTAATGCTGATAATCTTGACATTCAGGAAACTGTATCCTTAAAAGCAAAAAAGTATTAATTTTATGCCAAAGTAAAAACTTGGGTTTAATTTTTGACATTTTACTGGAGTGCTTAATGTTGGCATTCTAGTTTATTATTCAAGCGGAAATTTCCCTATTGTATTATTATGTCAAATAATCACTGCGAAGAATTATTGGAAAGTTTTAAAGGTGACACAAAACAAATAATACTTTTATGATAAATGATTAAGTTATGTTAGATAAAAAAAATGTTTTTTTAAAAAATTTATGTCAGTTAAAAGCGATAAATAAAATTTTTTCACCAAAAAAAAGAAATTAAACAGAAAAACATATGCATATTAAAAATACAATCACAACTTTTAGAACATATTCGAACAATTTTTTTTAATTAAGAAAATTGTCATCACTTTAATTTTCTTAGACTTTTTTTCTCAAATATTATCGATAATTTTAATTACTAGAAGAGATTTTTGATTTCTTTAACTGTTAAACATAACCTATCGACAAATTATTTAATTTAAAGTTTTTGTATAAAAGCTATGAGCAGCTTTGTTTTTGTGGTTAAAAGATCAGTGACTAAAACTTCTTGTTTAATTTACCGATAACTTAATTTTTATCTAATTTTATCTAATAACTTCTTGTGTTAATTGTTAAAAGATTTTAAGCTTAACTTTTTTTAAGGAAAGTTATTGATAACTTTAATTTTGTAAAGAGAAGTTATCGATTTCTTAAAATTTTTACATTTTTATCTATATTTTATTTTCCAATAAAGAATTAATTTTTTTTTTTTATAAAATTTTGATTTCTTGAAAAAAGTTACCATTAATACATTTTTCAACAGTATTTTTTTATTTCAACAGAAAGCTATCGATAACTCCACTTTTATATCGAAAATTTATCGAAGTCTTTACTTTTCTCTAGAAAGGTTATCGATGTCTTAATTTTGCGTAGAAATATTTTGATTTTGAAATATGACTAAACGTTGTCGATATCTTAACTATTTTTTAGAAACCTTATTTTACATTTTTTCATAAAAAAATATATATAATTGCATTAATTTAAATTTTTATGAAAAAGTATTCGATAACTTAATGTATCTATTTAAAAATAATCGATAGCTTAACTTTGCATAGAAAAGTAATCAATAACTAAGCTTTTCTGAAGACAAATAATTGATAAATAAACTCTTCTATAGAAAAGTAATCGACAACCTAAATTTTCTATAGGAAAGTAACCGATAACTTTAGCTTTTTATACAAAAGTTATCTATAACTTAGTTTTGCTATAGAAAAACAATCGATAACTTAGCTTTTCTGTAGAAAAATAATTGATAACTAAAGTTTGCTATACAAAAGTAATCGATAATTTAACTTTTATATAGAAATGTAATCGATAAATTAATTTTCTTATAGAAACGCAGTCGATAACTTAACTGTTCTATAGAAATGTAGGAGATGATTCTATAGAAAAGTTATCGATGTTTTAACTTTTCTATTAAAAATTAATCGATAACTTAATTTTTCTATAGAAAAGGAATCGATACCTTATTTTTTCTCTACCAAAGTAATCTATAAATAAGCCTTTCCATAGAAAAATAACTTAAATTTTCCTTAACTTAAATTTTAACAGAAACTTTTAACATTTTCATAGAAACATTTTTATAGAAAAGAAACGATAACTTAATTTTTTCTATAAAAACCGATAACTTAACTTGTATGTAGAAAAGTTATTGATAACTTAACTTTTTGTAAAGAAAAGTAATCGATTACTTAACTATTCTATAGAAGAGTAATCGATAGCTTAACTTTGCTTTAGATAACTTATCGATAACTTAGCTTTTTTATGGAAAAATAATCAATTACTTTACTTTTCTGTAGCAAAGTAATTGATAACTTAGCTATTCTATAGAAAATTGATAACTTAGCTTTTCTATAGAAAAAAATCGATTACTTAACTTGTGTATAGAAAAGTAATAGATAACTTAACTTGTCTATAGAAAAGTAATCGATAACTTAACTTTTCTATAGCAAAGATATCTTTATTTTTTTATAGAAAAGTAATGGATAACTTAACCTCTCTATATAGAAGTAATCGATAACTTAAATTTTCTATAGAGAAGTAACCTATAAATTTTCTATTAAGAAATTTTCGATAGCTTTAAAATTTTTTTTATTTTTATTCTTTATTTTATGCTCTAAAGAATTCTGTGAAGTGATTTTTTTTTCTGTCATAAATAAATAATAAACATAAGCAATATTTGGAATTATACCACAAATAGATTTTAGGAAAAACAAATAATTTATTTGACATATTTTTATAAATTCTACAACCCTTGCATATGTGAGTAGTTCTTCCAATTTTTCACCCCTTGTTATTTCAACTGCAAACATTTTTGTACACTTAAATTAACCCCAATATTTTATTGCATTTACTTCGACAAATTAACTCATTTCACCTGCCAGTTATTATTCAGCCATTAACTATATGTTTCCTTTAGTGACTCATAAAAAATTGAAAATTTTTAAATATTAATTTTATCCACAAACAAATTCATATGAATACAATCCTTGACGTTTCTCTTGTCATAGTCAGTTTTCCTTCCCATTTAAAGTGTTTCTGTAGCTGTCCATTTTCGAAAATATTTAAATTTGTAATTTCAACAGAAGTTTTTACTCTTGACTAATTTATATTTCATAACAAAACAGGCCACAGAAATGTTGCATTAAGTAAAATGTCCTTCACCTGCTTATAGCAGGAGGGAAATGTGTTGCTAATGTGAGGCAATGAATGTATATGAACTTAATGTATCTCTTTTTTTCCTCTATGTACACAACACAAAGTGTGTTGCTGGCTGTTTTGCTTCGTTTTAAGATTGTTTCCTAACCAAGTAAATAAATATTTAAGGTCTTTTTGACCATCAAATATTAACGAGAAGCATACTAAAATTGTTAACAGGTTGGAATATGAAATATAAAAATATTTAAAAATGTTGCTAGCGATGTTCTTTTTTTTGTTTTTTTTTGCATTTTTGTTGGGTTAAATTTTGCATGGCAAATTTAATACCAAGTAAGGTCACACGTTTGAATTTATGTTATTCTAAACTAAGTGATATAATTTTTTTTTTACAAAATTGTTAACATCCTTTCAAATAGGAAATTTATTTATTTTTTTTTTCTAACGATACTCAAGAAATTTTAATGGAAACATCTTTCCAAAATATTATTGCTTTTGGGTCTTCCCTCTGTAAATCATCCTGTCAGACCCAACAAGATTTTATTCAAATAAATGTTTACTAGTTTCCTTTCAAGAGCGTCCTGAGCAGGAAAGTAAAACCGGTGTTGTTTGGTTGAGGTTCTTCAGACAAGGTTTTTATATTTTGTGCTTCGCATATACATATACCTGCCTTGTAGAAAAAAGGGTGCAAAATATTAGGTATTATTCGGTAATGGTAAACCTGTTTAAAAGTTGAATAAAATTTATTAAAAAAACTATCGATTAATTTTCCTTATATGTACACAAAAGCAATCGATAACTTTTCTAGTTAAAAAGTAAAAGATTACAATATTATTTATTTCTTTTAACGCATAATTCCTTTTTTAAATTTATCATTATATAGTAATCCAAACAGATTACTATTGGAAAGCATATCCATATAGCATATAGCTATTTCACTGGTGCTTACCCAGATCGTCAGTGGACTTTTTTAAATTTTCTGAATAAAAACCCAGATTCTTATGCTCAAAATTTAATAAACCAAATGAGAAGTTTATTAAATCTAGAAATTATGCGTTATAAGAAATAAATAATATTATAAAAAATATTCCAAATATAATTTTTAAAAGTAATAGCATGCGCACGGTGCATAAATACGATTTTCGTATTTTTTAATTTTTTAATTTTTTCAATTTTTATTTTTGTTTTTCAGAAACTCTTTTTGATACATTATGAATGGTATCCAATGGAAACCCTTAATGTAGAAAATAGAAAGAAAAAGAAAAGTAAAGTTTTTTAATTTTTTAAATTTAAAATGGTTACTATGTTTTTTGTTTAGAAATTTTGGATTTTTTCTTGATTTCTAGATTTAATAAACTTCTCATTTGGTTTATTAAATTTTGAGCATAAGAATCTGGGTTTTTATTCAGAAAATTTAAAAAAGTCCACTGACGATCTGGGTAAGCACCAGTGAAATAGCTATATGCTATATGGATATTCTTTCCAATAGTAATCTGTTTGGATTACTATATAATGATAAATTTAAAAAAGGAATTATGCGTTATAAGAAATAAATAATATTATAAAAAACATTCCAAATATAATTTTTAAAAGTAAAAGATTACTTTTCTTACAAAAAATAAAAGATAAATAAAAATAATTTTATTAAATTTTTCTTAGAAAAAAAAACGTCGGGAACTTTCTAAATAAATGAAATAAAATAAAAACAAATAAGAGTGCTATATTCAGCCATGTCGAATCTTATACACACTTCACCATAGTAACGCTAGATATTGCGTTTCCCTCCTATGTTTTTTTTTTTTTGTAATATTTTTAAGTATTTTTTGAAAATTGTTTTTAAGAATGTTTTGAAAATTGATTGTTAAAATAGTTTTGAAACATTTTTGTAAATTTGGTAAATTTTTCTTGAAATTTTTTTTAAATTTTGTTTAAGAATTTTTTGAAAATTTTTGTAAAATTTTTTGAAAATTTGTTGTTAAATTTTTTGTAAAAATTAGTTGAAACTTTTTTTAAAGTTTTTTTCGAAACTTTTTTTAAAATTTTTTTTTGTAAAATTTTTAGTAATTTTTTTTTAATTTTTTTAAAAGTTTTTTAGTTAATTTTTGTAAAATTTTTACAATTTTTTTTTTCAAAATTTTTAAAAAGTTGTATGTAAAAATTTTTAAAAAATTTTATGCAAAAATTTTTAAAAAAACGTTATGCAAAAATTTTTAAAAAATTTTATGTAAAAATTAAGACATTCCTGCAATCTATATTGCGTTAGAATGGTCAGACTAAAGCAAAAAAAATGTCGTAAAAAATTTCCTCAGTTTGACCTCTCCTGGATATCAGTGGGCACCCTGTAGGTCTATTGAATACCACTATATATATTGCTTACTATAAATTCCTTTAATACAAATCAAAGTAGAATAACTTTACCAACCTAAAAATAAACACAAAATCTGCTCTCGTAGGTGGTTATTATTGATCCCCCCGATCTGTATGCAGTCCTTGTGATCTACCTGTCGCTGTCTAATATTTTTATTTATGAAAAGAAAAAAAGAAGTATTAAAGCCGAAAAAAATGAAAGAGAAAAATGTGAAAAATATAGGTGGGTGTGGTTTTTTTTCCACAGCCTCCAAATTAATGATCCGATGTTGCTGAATTGCAATCCCAAAGTTTTCTAAACTTTGCCTGGCAGATTGGTGGACTTAAATCTTCTATATCTCTTCTGATGCCTGGGCAAATGACATTACTACCCGAACACCAACAGCGATGTCCGCGCTTAATCAACTTTTCTATGTAGTTAAATTTTAAGGGCCGATGTTAAATGTGAACCACACCTAACGTCAATTTTTTTTTCTGCATTTAATTTGACAATAAATGGCAACAGTGGATGATCAATTTTCGAATAAAATCATCTTCAGTGATGAGGCACATTTTCACGTTAGTGAATTGGTCAATAAGCAGAATTGCCGCATTTGGGCGAATGATAATCGAAGATTGATTGTCGAAAAACTAATGCAACCACAAAGAGTGACTGTTTGGTGCGGTTTATGTACTGGTGGCATCATCGGGCCGTATTTTTTCCAAATGAGGCGGGTCAGGCAGTTACTGTGAATAGTGTTCGCTATCGTAAGATGATAATGAACTTTTTATGGCCCGAATTGGAAGACATGGATGTGGACGATATGTGGTTTCAACAGGACGGTGCCACTTGCTACACAGCTAACGAAACAATGGCTCTTTTGGCCAAAAAGTTTATAAAACGTGTTAAAAAAAGTGGTGGCGATGTCTGTTGGCCACCAAGATCATGTGATTTGACACCGTTGGACTTTTTTCTTTGGGGTTATTGGAAAAAAAAGGTGTACGTCGATAAGCCAGCAACAATTCAAGAGCTAAAGAATGATATAATTTGTCACATTAACAGCACAGAACCTCAATTATGCCTCAGCGTCATAAGATATTTGGAGCATCGGATTAAGGTGTGCCGCCGAGGTTGCAGCGGCCATTCGGCAGATATTTTCTTCCATACATAAGTGAACCATACTAATATTGTCAAAATAAAATGAAATGACAATAATTTCCTAAATAATTAGTTTTTTATTCGAAATCAACATCGGCCCCTTAAAATTTATCCACCCTTTATATACTTTATGGGGTCTGTAATGAATATTGTAGAAATTACTCACGGAATGACAAATTAATATATACCCTTTCTATCGATAACGAAGGGCATAATAAAATTAAATTGAATAAAATAAAACAACAACAAAAAATAGCGCTTAGGTAGCTGCAAAAGTGAAAAATTTCCCGAAAATTTTTTAGCTACCTATGCGCTACCTAAGCGGGGTTAAGAATCATTCCTAGGAAGTTCATATAATGTAGAAAGTTGTTTATTGAGATCTTAGGTTCATTTTTGTAGTTGATTGTTTCCTTGAATTTTGAACGGTTTGCTACCTATGGACCTGAACAGGGAAAAAAAGGTAAAAAAATTGAATTTTTTAAAGTTTTTTGAGATTTTGACCTTGAAGATGAAGTTTTTTTGATTTTTTCACAATTTTTGTTCACAATTTTTGTTCTTTATGACAAGAGCTACAACTTTGCCTCAGAGCGTATATCAAAATTCCAAACGGTTTGCAAAATATGAGCTTGAGTAAATGATCATTTTTTTTGCAAAAATGACATCGAGGCCCCACATCTTTGAGGTCCCATAAAAATAAAGACAGGGGTCTTTTTTTTGGTCTTTTATCACGTAGTGGCGTCCGTATATGGTTATTTTTTTCCGTGTTGCACTGTGTTATTATATTCAGCATACATTCTTCGGAACGGATCAAAGTTGGCGTAATTAGTACGAACATATTGAAGTTTAAGAGGAATATAATATCTTGAGGGACGATTTGGAACAATGAATTCTAACCTCTTGAGCAGGAACTGAGAATCAATATTTCCGTTTATTAAATTCATAATAAAGGAGATGTTCGTATATATTCGTCTATTTTTTAGAGTAGGAAGATTGATGAGTTCTAAGCGACTTTCATAAGATAGAAGATTAACACTGGGATTCCATGGGAGGTTACGTAGGCAAAATGAAAGGAATTGTTTTTTTAATATGTACATCATATTGTGGATCCAAAACTACGGAAGGATATTCTAAAATCGGTCTTACAAGTGATGAGTATAACTGCCTTGTGACATATGGATCGTCAAACTCTTTTCCCCAATTTTTAATGAAACCAAGCACGCCTTTTGCCTTATTTACAGTTTGCGCAATTTGTGAATTAAAATTTAATTTTCTGTCAAGCAGTACACCAAGATCTAGAAATTCATTCACTTCTTCAATAGAATATTCATTAATTTTATATCTACAGGATACTGGACTTCCTCTAGTAACCAGCATATATTTACATTTTTTCAAATTTAACTCCATTAAGTTAACGATGCATCATTTGTTAAAAATTTTCAGATCCATTTGTTAAAATTTTTCAGTGGTATTCTGTGAAAAAATTAATGGATAGCGTCTCCATGAAATAAAAATTTTACGATATCTCTTCTATAGAATAAAGTTATCAATATCGTTTTGTATTGTATAAATAACAATGAACAAGTGATCAATTTTTTATAGCCTGACAAAGATTTTTCTAGAAAATACAAATTTCATGAATTAGTTTTCACAAACAGTTATTCATGAATTCTGGTTACTGACGATTACTTTCTTGTAAAACAGAAAACATATTCGAGAAATTTTCTGGACAGCAGATTTTTTTTTATACTTTTCTATTGGCGATTACGATAATCAATAGACATTTATTTAATAAAATTCGTTAAAAAATATTTTATATCCTACAAATGCATCATGGTTTCTGACCGTCACTTTTTATTTCTATTTATTTTGTTTTTATAATTTCCGCATACAAATATTAATAAAATTTTTACGAAATTTATTTGTATAAATTAACTTTGTTGGCTTTTATTGTGTATTCGGCAACATGATATGATTTACAAAATAATCAGTTTAGCCACAACAAAATATATAAAGAACCAACCAGAAAAAATGAAAGCCATTCGAATTGTTTTCAATGGATTTTTATTTTTTTTTCTGTACATATATAAAAACAAATTTTTTAAGCTATTCTACTTTTCCATTCATGTTGTCAGTTCATACTTTTTGCAACTAAAAAAAAGTTTTCATGACAAATTGACAATTTAAATGAAATGTGACATTCAGACTATTGTTTGTACTTTAAACTGTAAAAAAAAAAATTAAAAAAGTGATATATTTTTGATTAAATCACAGAAATACTTTAGCTAAATGGTCAAAGGATTAAAAATTTAATAAACCTTAATGTCATGCAACCTTGAACTAAATTTTATTTTCGTTTTTTTTTTTGCACAGAACTTTCAGTCCTTTTTGTCAAATACATCAAAATAGTATAGTTCGCTTATTTTTATATAAAAGGTAAGAGAAATCTAATTTGTTGAAAAAATAGTTAATTTAATATTTAGTGACATGTGTGAAAGTTATTAATAATTTTAATTCTATTAAATTTTTAATCAAGTTTTTGTGTTGTTTCATGAACCAACGTATAAGTAATTTATTTTTTATTCATAACAAGTATACGTACGTAGTGGAGAGTAGGTGAAAAGCATTTTCTGATAAAAACACATTTTGTTGCAAAGCCAAAAGCAAGGCTATTTTGAATTTATAAATTTAAAAAATTCTATTAACTCACAAAAATTTAAATAAAGCTGTAGGTGGCTTAATAAGTTAAAGTTCAAATAAATTTCTATTCGTAACTTTTTACTAGCAAAGAAAGTTAAGATAAATTATCGATAACTTAACTGTAGAGACTTTATTTGTCAATAACCTCCTTTTAAGCAGTTTATGAATCAACGACTTTTATTTAGAAATTTTTTTCATTTATCGAAATTTAAAAAAAAATTCAATTATCGATAAGTTTTTTAATGAGAGGTATATATTTAAGATAATTAATATTTAAAATAAATTTTTATTTCCGTAATTTTTTTACGAAATTACCTATATTCTCAATAACTATTTTTTATAAAAAAATTATCAATAATTTTTTATGCAATTAAAAAGTAATCGTTAATTTGCAAAAGTTAAAAAATAAATTTGTATACGTTTTGTACAAAAAAGTTATCGATAAATTTTCTGTAATTAACAAACTTATTGTAGATTTATCAGAGTTATAAAACAATTTTTGCTACTTTTTGTAAAAAATATAAAATTATTGATGACTTTTCTATGCAACAAACCACCATCGAACATTTTGTATAGAATTAATAAATTACCACAACAAATTTATTATAGAATTCAAAATTTATAGATAATATATCTTTTAAAAAAATTTATAGTTAACTTTTTAATAGGATAACAAATTTTAAGAATAAATTAGTCCATAACTTTTGTACAAATCGGTTATCGTTACTTTTTGATTGCAGAAACGTTATCGATAAAACAAAAAATTTATCGGAACTTTTTATTTTTATTTCTATAAATTTTCTATGGAATTATCTACGTTATCGTTATGTATTTTTTGTAAAAAACTTTAAGCAATAAATCAATTATTTGTCTGCATTTACAAAAACTTATCGATAACTTTTCTGTATTGCAAAAAGTTATTGCTGATTTAGCGAACTTGCAACACAATTGTTTCTTTTTTGAAAATAAAAATTTATTATAGATTCCATATTCAGCGATCATAATTCTTTGACGTTTGGGAATAAGGTCTTAAGTCAGAAATTGTAGTTTTTCGTAATGTTAAATTGATATTGATTTAATAGTTTGCAAATCAGGATAAAATTTGTTTGAAAAGGAACTGATGGGAAACAAGCATGGATATGATAACCTATAGTAATATTAACACATTTTTTATAATTTGTTAGTATTTACCGTTTTTTAGATGACTTAAGTCCTTAGGATCCACAAATTTTGTATTATTTCTAATAGTTTTGCTTTTTTGTAAGAATTAAGTCAGGAAATAAAACGTTGTTATTTAGTTAAAAATAGGAATTGATTAATTCATTTATTCAAAAGCTTGAAAAATGATTATAATAAACAATAAAAGTAATTTAATAATTAATAATTATGAAGTTAATAATAAAAACCAAGAAAAAAAAAAATTGAAGTTGTCTCTGTTTCCTCTTCTTCATCTACCAAATCAGGATCATCATTTACAGCGGTGTAGGAAGTTGGTAAATTTTTATAAAAACTGTGGAACACAGGTGGTATCAAGCTTAAAAGAGAACACAAATCCCTTTTTTTCTCCTCAGATATCGGGACCAAAGTTTTATATTTTGTTGGGAGTGGATAATTTTTTAGATTTTTATTTTTTCCTCTCCTAAGGAAGCTTAAAATCTTGAAATCTTCGGAATTGTTCAAACTGTTTTTGTAACTCACTAAGCCGTTCTGCTTGTATTGAAGCCATTGTGCCCTATGCCAAGAGAAGTGTTCATTTAGCAACAATTGATTATTCCGTTTCGTATAAAATACTTAAGTTAACTTATGCCCTTAGAAGAATATTAATTGTTTCAAAGGCTTCGGTCACAAAGACTTAAGTCAACTTAAGACCTTAATACCAAACAAAATATGAATTTTTCTGACTTATTACCTAAAGAGCAAATGATTACGATTGGATGCAGTTGTGCTAACGAGTGATTTTTTAAGAGCTTGAGAACTTTTTTTTTTTAAAAAAACGCATAAAATTTGCAAAATCTCATCGGTTCTTTATTTGAAACGTTAGATTGGTCCATGACATTTACTTTTTGAAGATAATTTCATTTAAATGTTGACCGCGGCTGCGTCTTAGGTGGTCCATTCGGAAAGTCCAATTTTGGGCAACTTTTTCGAGCATTTCGGCCGGAATAGCCCGAATTTCTTCGGAAATGTTGTCTTCTAAAGCTGGAATAGTTGCTGGCTTATTTCTGTAGACTTTAGACTTGACGTAGCCCCACAAAAAATAGTCTAAAGGCGTCAAATCGCATGATCTTGGTGGCCAACTTACCGGTCCATTTCTTGGGATGAATTGTTCTCCGAAGTTTTCCCTCAAAATGGCCATAGAATCGCGAGCTGTGTGGCATGTAGCGCCATCTTGTTGAAACCACATGTCAACCAAGTTCAGTTGTTCCATTTTTGGCAACAAAAAGTTTGTTAGCATCGAACGATAGCGATCGCCATTCACCGTAACGTTGCGTCCAACAGCATCTTTGAAAAAATACGGTCCAATGATTCCACCAGCGTACAAACCACACCAAACAGTGCATTTTTCGGGATGCATGGGCAGTTCTTGAACGGCTTCTGGTTGCTCTTCACTCCAAATGCGGCAATTTTGCTTATTTACGTAGCCATTCATCCAGAAATGAGCCTCATCGCTGAACAAAATTTGTCACATTTGAACATTTCGAACCGAACACTGATTTTGGTAATAAAATTCAATGATTTGCAAGCGTTGCTCGTTAGTAAGTCTATTCATGATGAAATGTCAAAGCATACTGAGCATCTTTCTCTTTGGCACCATGTCTGAAATCTCACGTGATCTGTCAAATACTAATGCATGAAAATCCTAACCTCAAAAAAATCACCCATTAGAATTAAGTTCTTGATACCAAACGAAACAGAACAAAAAATGTAGTTAAACCCAATAAAAATTCAAAATGCATTTTTTGACTTAACACCTTATTCCCAAACGTCAAAGAATTCTGTTAAAAGTATTAAATAAATTATTGATTCTGTAAACTTTCTACAGAATGAAGAATAATGTTTCTGCATTTACATAAAGTTAACGACAACTTATCTGTATTAACGATAGTTATCGTTGAATTATCCAAGTTATAAAAAAAGTGTAACATTTTGAACAAAAAATTTGTCGATAACTTTTTTTGAAAATCAATATAACCGATAACCTTGCTATGCAGTACACAATTATTAAAAATTTATTTTATGCAATCAATATCGACAAATTTATAATAGACTTTACCAAATTACAAACAAATTTATTATAGACTTTATCGATAATATTTGTGTTAAAATTTAATTAACTTCTATCAATAAATTAGATGATAATTAAAAAAACGATAACTTTTCTATAAAAGAAACAATTACCGATAGTCTTAATTTAAAAATTATTATTATTATTGTTATTTACGTAAACTTTCGACTTTATCGACAATTATGTTCTATTAAAAAAATTTATAAATAATTTTTCTGCATTTATAAAAGTTATCGATAACTTTTATATGCTAAGACAGTTATTGTTTTGTTATCAAAATTGTAGGTAAATTTCTGGTCCTTTTTGTACAGAAAGGGTGTCGGTAGCTATTACAATTCCATTTTCATCGATCATATTTCTGTTAAAATTACATTAAAATTTATCAATAAATTAGATGGTTTTTTAAAAATAAATTAATAACTTTTCTATTAAAGAAACAACTACCGATAACTTTAATTTCAAAATTTTAAATAAATTATTACTTCCGTAACCTCTCTGCAGAATGATTTTTTTTATTGATAATTATTTTCTTATAAAAAAAAACTATGAATAATTTTTATGCATTTAAAAACGTTATCGATAACTTTTCTGCCTAATGACAGTTAACGTTGAGTTATCAAAGTCATAAAAGAATTTTTGCTACTTTTTGAATAACAAAATTGTCAATAACTTTTTTTGAAAATCAATATGCAACACACAACTATCGGAAATAACTTTTATGCAATTTCGATAATATTTCTGCATATCAGTTATCGTTGAATTATCAAAGTTATAAATAAATTTCTGATACTTTTTGTACAAAAAAGTTGCTGTTTTTTGAAAATAGAAAAATATATATATATATAAAAAAGAAAAAATATATATTATTGACTAGCTATGCCCGCCACTTCGTCAACGTCCTTGCAATATTTTGTTCGATTTTACTTTGAAAGCAATCCACACCATTACGTTTTTAGTGCCGTCGTAAACTATGCTGCATGTATTATGTATTTTTTTAATTAATAAAACATACAGTTTGCCTATCCGGCTAGTTCAACTGCGTACTTTTACTTGTTTTTATCCACTTTCTCTTGGAAATAATATATTTATGCGAAAAAAGAGTATTCTATATTGGGATCAGGATACTAAGGTATCTTCTCACAAAATTTTGTTTAAAATCCATAAAGTTGTTTTTAGGTGATGCGAACGCAAAGGAAAAGCAGACAGACAGACGGAAATGAGTTACTATTTTATTATATGTATAGATAAGAGTTCTAATAAAAAAAAAAAATACGATGAACATAAAAAAATCAGGTTGCAACTCTTCTATAGAAGAAAAATTCTATATAATAAAGTTAAGTAATAAAATTGAATTAAAATTCAGTAACTTAATTAAAAAATAAATATTTTTTAGGATTCAAAAGTTATATTTTAATTTTTTTAAAGAAAAGTAATTAATTAATTATTTAAATAAGTTTATATATAAATATTTATATATAACTATTATAGAATATTTCATTAAATAATTAATTAAATATTTTAATAATTTTTTAATTATATTTTTAGGTTTTAATGAAATATTATAGAATATTACGTAATGTTGAAAATAAAAATAAAATAAAAAAAAAAAAATAAAATAAAAAATAAAATAAAATAAAATAAAAAATAAAATAAAATAAAAAAGAGCTAAGCTTAAAAAAAACGTAATTAAAAAAAGTGACTATCGATAATTGTTCAATGTCAGACACCTTTTTCCATGGTAAAAATTTTTTTAGAATAAATTTTTTTTCGAGGAAATGTTCTAAATTAAAAAAAAAAAAACTTTTAATTGTGTTAAAGTTTTATAATTTTTATGCACTTGACCTTTTGTGTTTTACATAATTATTGAGGTTTTTTTCTTTAGCTATTTTTTTGTTAATATGAAAAATATTTGTAAGATTTATTTCTCCCATTTAAATTATTTTTAATTTTTTTTTGGCTGTTTGTTTTTTTTTATAAAATCTCTTATAAACAATGTGTCAAGTTCACAGTTAAAAATAAATATTCTTTTGAAAAAGCTAACAGCAAGAGCTTCAACAAAAAGCTACAAGAAAACATAAGAAATAAACCTCGCTAGTAATTATGTTCTATAAAAAAGTATTTATAAAAATATATATTTAAGTATCAAGTATTAAGTTACCAACTTGCCGCGCCTCATTAAAATTAATTATTTGAACTCATACCAGCTGTATAAATAAGCAACTCAATTTAAGTTGATGTTCTAGAGACCAATCGACCCAACCAGCCAACCAACCAACAACAGCAACAATAATAAGAAAATGGAAACAAACAATTAATGCTGCTTGCTAGCCATGGCCAAGTAACCAAAGAAACTATAATGTAATAAATGAAAACCAAGAAGAATGGAAAAAAGAAGAACATACAAATTTTCCACTTTCCATACACAAGTAAAATAAAACAGAAAAAAATTGTAAAATTAAAAGAAAGTGGAAACAATTGAAAGCGTAATAACAAAAAAAAAAAATAAATAAATAATAAAAAAAAAAACAAATAAAAGCAAAGCGAAGTAAAGAAAAGAAAAATCTCTGCCAGCCAGAACTTTTTCTAGTTACTTTTAAAAAACTCTTCCACTTTACTGCTTTCATTTTCTTTTCTTAAGCTTAAACATCTAATAAAAGAGCTGGAAACAGTTAAAGAAATAATAAACAATTCACTTTTAACGTAATTTTCTTTCAACAGTAAATATTCAAGTGTTTAAGTTTAAATTTTTATATTTTTTCAGAAATTCATTACGAAGTTGTGGGGGAAATATAAGCATAACCTTGACCCGTTCAAAGTAACTAGAAAAAAAACTGATCATATTTTAAGTTGATTTACTTTTGTTTCGAATATTAAACCAATAATTTGATTTAATTTTCCAAATATGAAGCTGAGGTTCTGTGACCAAATACCGACTGGATTTTTAAAAGTCAGATTTGTTACATTTACGCAACATTTAATCAAGCATCAAGTATATAATCTCTTGAGATGTTTTGTGGAGTAGTAAAATATATCATATTGTAACTATGCAAATTATCTATATCTATATATATAAAGCACAAAATGTGTTTGTTTGTATGTTAGTTTGTTTGTGTTTCTGCTGCCTCGTATTGCCCTAACCTGACGGTGGTCTTACCACTGTGTGAAAACAATGCATCTCTTTCGTATGGCCTTACAAGGACGATTAATGTTAGAACATGGCTCGCAGGACAATGCTCGCACCCCTTGTTTAAGAGTTGGAGGTCATCTTTAATCCTGACACGCTATGAACTGTGCAGGTTGCAACAGCACACCGGACTAAATCGCACATCCTGTTTTTTAAATCCAAACCATCATGTCACTCCCTAAAAGTTCTTAACTATAACCAAACACAGAGATTTAGTAAAATGCTTTGGACACTAGTCAGCCTGGTTTGGACACTAGTCAGTCTGGTTGTTATCCTTTAGTTTCACGATCCGTACAAGTATTAGGGACTGGTTTCCGTTTATTTCCGGAATCAAGGTGTTAAAAGTCATCAAGATAATATGGTCCGGGAAGATGTGATCAAGATTATTGTCGGCACCTAGCCGTGATGGCTTATATTCGACGGTGGTCTTATCCTCGAGTGAAATAAAGTTTAGACTAGCGCCCCCATTGTGCCGTGTGTAAAAGAAGGCATTGATACCGAACTACATAGCTGTACCGCACAGTTACAATGAGTAGCAATTTATAGCACTTGGCAAACCATGTCCTTGCTTAGGTACAGATGAAATTTGAATTCAAACTTAAGTTCGTTTTATTTTCTATAAGAAAGAATAATTAAAATTACAAATTAGGTGATTAATATTAAAGAAAAATTGGAAATATTTTTTAATTTTAGATACCAGCAGAATGGAATGCAATTTCTAGTCAGCCACGTTCGTCATCAGCACTCTTCGTATCTATCTACTAAGAGGTTGGAGAAGATCCAACACCTTCTGTTGAGATTGCAACAGCACACTCTGATCCACACTGCACCATCTCTGCATACATCGATCTTAAACCACAACCATCACGTGTGCCCCCGAAGGGGACCGCACCAACAACCGGCCAGAGATATGAGAGGGTTTCTGTGGGGCTACCGGTTCCCTTGGTACCAGTCCTTTTGCCAATGGTTGAGCCTCGAAGAGAACCCGTGCTATCACAGACCTTTTCTACCAGATTCAGGTTCAAGAAACCCTGGCGTCTGGTGTCGCCATTTTCCCCAAGAGCATAGTCAAGCCTTTTGGAATATGCAGCAGTGACGTTATGATACCCCCGGAAAGATGAAAAACAGCACAAATGAAACCTTTATAGAGTGACTGGTAGTAGGCTAGTCTTTCAGTCTGGCGGTTGCGTGTTCGATTCCCGCCAAGCACTTTGGTTGTTTTCTGCTGAGAAAACAGACTCTTCGCAGCTAGTGTTATTTTAAAAAACTGGTTCAGGTTACCCTCGTCAGAAATAGTCGATCAAATCCATGAAATGATATTGAAAGATTGGACTATGAAAGCTAATGAGATGGTTGAGGTTGTGGGCATCTTACCCGAGAGGATAACTCACATTTTAAATGAATATTTGAATATCAAGAAGTTATCCACGTTATGGGTGCTGCGACTTCACATACTTGACTATTAGGGTACACACTTGACTATAACCGTGTGAGCGCTTCAAAGGACTGTTTGGCTTGCTTTAGGCACGATTCTCACGAGTTTTTGTACGTTTCGTAATGGTGAACTAAAAATGGATCCATCACATCACAGTAAAGATCAAAGAACTGTAAAAAAATTCATATGTATTTTCACGTAAAACAAAGTAGGACAATATGGCTTGGTTGGCCCAACAAGGTCATCGCTTTTTTTTTGGGATGCATGCAGTGCCATTTCCATCAAAATTACGTTGAGAAAAGTAAGACAATAACTAGCGAATATTATTCAGAGCTTTTGGACAGCTTCAGTATTAATTAAGAGCAAATATGACTTTGTCTAGCGAAGAAAAAAAAAAATAATGTTGAGATAATGCGCAGGAATTCATGTGTATAGTTACTATGGAAGAAATCAATTAATTGGGCTACAAACCGCTACCCTATGCAGTATACTCTCCAGACTGTTTCCATATTTTATGATACGGTTCAGTGGGTAAAAGATTTGGTTCAAGCGAAGAGGTCATCATTAAAATAAAAGCTCACCTAAAGAGCCTTAATAAATCTTATTATTTGAGGGGTAGAAAAACCTACAAACATGTTGGACTAAGCGCATTAAGCCAAGGGGGAAGTCTAGGCTGTTATAGGAGACTATATACTTTTGCGGAAAAAAATATATTTTATCCAAAAAATTACTGACATACCAAATTGATGTGGTGGTTAAAAAGTAATCAGTTCTCCTTCCCGATTAAAAAGTTCTCAAAAAAATAGTTTTCTGCGCCACTAATTTAAACTTTTTTATATTTAATTTTTTATATTATTTATCATTTACCATTTACAATTTTATTATATATGATTCGTCATGATTTTAGTTCTTTTTACTATTACATGATTTTATTGTAAGAAAAGAACGTGTTGCCAGAAAATACAATTACCTTTTTTTATTGCCTACTATTAGGCGAAAAAATTCGTAATTTCTTTTGTCTTAAAACATTTATGTTTTCGAAAAAATATTTTTGTTATTTTTTACTTTTTATCATTAAATAGTTTATTTTTTTATATTTTTTTATTTGCTGTTAATACAACAAAGTTAATTTTCTTGGCCATACCGTTTGTATCAATTCGTTATAGTGTTAATTTTCTTCTCACGTGCCAAGACTCTATAAAATATGCTTGAGTTTTTTTTTATGGACATAAAATATAATTTCTTATTTTCTTTACAATATGAAACTGAAACTAGTATAGGAAATGAGCAAAAAAAAAAAAAACACCTAAACTTAATAGTACAATTTACGCTGTAATCTTAAGGTAATCTTAATTTCCTTTTTGCTGTTGTAAATAAATATTTTATTATATAAGTTTCCTTTGTTTTTCTTAGTAACAATCAAATGAGAATTGCTATGACAATGACTAATTTTCACAAAAAAAAAAAACAAAATATATATATATATATATATATATATAAAACGCATGGATCCCATTGTGCACATATTTATTTTAAATGCTTTGAATTGTTTGGGTATGCTTATGGGACATATGCTTGTAGAAAAAAACTAACATATTTTTAGGAGCATAAAAAACAAACAAAATCTGTATTAAAATGACCCTATAAAATATTATAGCGATTTTTATATATATAAAGGGTGTTTTTTACAGAAGTATGGAACTTTAAGTTGGCATTACTTTTCAAGATGGCAACCGATTTATTCTCAGTTTGGTTTGGCAATTCATCCTGAATAGACTCACGCCTGAACAACGCTTGCAAATAGAGCAATTTGGGCCCAAAACGAGATTACCGTTGTTCCCGACGTTATTCCCGATTTTCATAAGCGAATTTTGTTTAGCGATGAAGAGCTCTTCTGGTTGAATGGCTACGTCAACAAATAAAACTGCCACAATTGGAGTGAAGGTAATCCTCAAGTGTATGTCGAAACATCGCTCCATCCAGAAAAACTGACTGTTTGGTGCGCTTTATGGGCTGGTGGAATCATTGGTCCGTACTTTTTCAAAAACGATGGTGGCCAGAACGTTACAGTCAATGGTTATCGGTATAGAGCCATGATTACTAACTTCTTCATTCCTGAATTGAATAACCATGATGTCCAGGAGATGTGGTTTCAACAAGACGGCGCAACATGTCACACAGCTCGTGCCACAATAGATTTATTGAAAGACACGGTTGGTAGCCGCCTAATTTCACGTTTTGGACCTGTGAATTGGCCTCCAAGATCTTGTGATTTAACACCGCTAGACTACTTTCTGTGGGGCTACGTAAAGTCATTGGTCTATGCGGATAAGCCACAAACGCTTGACCATTTGGAAGACAACATTCGCCGTGTTATTGCCGATATACGGCCATAACACGGCGGAAAAAAGTCGTCGAAAATTGGAAGTCCACATTGGACTACATCCGAGCCAGAAGTGGCGGTCATATGCCAGAAATCATATTTAAAATGTAATGCCACAAGATTATCTTTCGGATAAATATTTCGGATAAAAAAAATTCATGTCAATCAAATAATCCATCGTTGTTTTATTGCAACTTAAGGTTCTATATCTCTATAAAAAACACCCTTCATATGTGTGTTTTTGTTGTCATTATAAAATGTCCTTTTATGAACACTATTGCACGCTAAGCTCTTTAAAAAATATGTTGAACGTTTAAAGGTTGATCGTTTTTTTAGATACATTTTTTAGACAAATTTTTTCAATTGATTGCGTTTTTAAGTGTGTGTTACGAAAGCAAGGAGATCAGTTAAATTATAACATAACTAGCTGTGCCCACACGCGTTGTGTGCGTCCTGACAATTTGGTAATCCACACCAAATTTTAAAACTCTTACTTTTATAGTGATGCACGTATACGTATTTTCTTTATATAAAGGGACCCATCCCTGGATAAAATTCTAAAATTTATATGAAATTCTAAAATCCTAAAAAAATATTGCAAAGCTATGTAAAATGTGTTTAAAATATTCCGCTAAAAATAAAAGACGCCGTAAAGCATGCAGTACCTTTAAAATATCCCGCTTTCCAAAATAAAAGGAGCCTTAAAGTATGCATATCGGTAAAATTACGTACTTTCACTGTTTTTTCCCACTTTCTCTTGGAAATGAGATATTTTTGCAGAATCAAAATCCATCCAGTAGTTTTTACGTGATGCGAACACAGACAGACAGACAGATAGACAGAAAAAAGTTCCTGTTTTATTATATGTATAGACTATTAAGTGATAATTTCAGGGATCCCCTTTAAAAATATTTACACAGATTGTATGCCACTTTGGAGAGGGTGTTGGTCGATTTCCTGGAGAACCATAAACTAACAAATAGTAGCTTGAGTAAATACTGACATATTTATACAGCAGGGAGACACTGACACTCTACACTGCATGAACTTATCAAAGTCACGGAAAGAGAAATTCTCAATGGTGGCACTGCATTGTCCGTCTCTGATAAAATGTCTGTATCGAAGTTTAGAAATTCTCTTACTCAACGTTATTCTTAGGTCTAGAGAACTGTACATCTTAAAAGTGGGCGTTCCAGAATCCGAGGTAGGGTTGCCCATAAAGAGGAGTTTTTCACCTCTTTCGTGGAACTTCACCGCTGATAGCATTCTTTTTTAAACTTGACTCAATAGACGTCCATAAGGTTGTGTAGGTCGAGGATCTGGCACTTAGGTTTGGTGGAAAGTTCATCGAGACCCCACTCAAGGAAGATGAATGCTTCAAGGCGCACGGTTTCAATAAAAGCAATAGAGGCTATGTTGGGATTGCTGTCGTTGGACTTACTCGTATGAAGAGTGATGCCATTTGTCATATCTTTGGGCGGAGCATGCTGCATAAGAGTATTTTCGACCTAATTAGTAAGGACGTTAAGGAAGCGCAAATGCCGATGGAACGCATGAGTAGAACAAAAATAGTTAAAAGACTGCATCGGATACTCATTACGGATGGCTTTATACAAAATGAATGTATGAAGAAAGATATCACCATTTTTCCTCATGGTTCACTTAAGAACGGTAGAGCAAAAGATCGTGTTTACTCAGCTGACCTGAACTTATCTTGTAGTCTCCGTTTGGGGAGAACGTCTCTAGGCAGAATTGCTTGGGTTGCTACCAGTCGGTGATAAAACGCATGGAGCAAATGGACGGGTACTCAAAACTAGTTGGTGGAATTTGTTTAAAAACCTAAAAGATGTACTTCGGTAAATAAGGTAACGTTAATTGGGGTTAAAGGGGATCGGCTGTGAATTTTTGTGGACCACAACACAGAACGAAGGTTCTACAATGGGTGAGCTCATTTAAACAGAAAAGGATAAGGGTTTTTACATGTAGACAGGTTCGAATGCTGCTCAAAGGGCCCCTTAGCAGGTAGGCTTGGATATAATATAAGTATATTAAGCTGGATAACTGCGTTCGTAGCCTGAAATCTATAAAGTATAGAGTAAAGGCTGGTGGTAATACAACTGACTTAATGAAAGTAGTGTTACAATAAATTACAAATCGTTTGTCTATAAACATTGTGGATGAAGGATGGTCGAATAGAGACACCTAATTTATAATTAGTATTCTTTCAATTTAGAGAGACTATAACGAAGTTATGTCTAATATTAATAATTGTTGCAAAAAAAAAACCGACTTCAAAACAGATAGAAGGACACCAATTCTAAACTAAAATTGTAAAAAGTAATCTGTAAGAATTAGATTTAAACCAAATAAAATATGCGCCAAAATTAGAGGCAAAAAAGTAAAGACTATGTGAATGTCAAGCCTCTCCCTATTACTGTTCAAAAGTTAAGCTATTTTCACCAGCATCCGTCTCTTATGGGGACACTATTCAAGCCTCTGTGTATAACGGTTTCAAAGATAGGGTCTCATAGATCAAATAACATCTCCTATTGGGACACCCTTTAATTTACAATTTTAAATTAAAGACCTGTTGTTATAAAGGACTTGGTCACAAAGATTTTTTGTAAATTTCAACTGTCTGTCTATTACAGTTCAAAAGTTTGGCCATATATATCAAATTACATGAACTATTGGGACACCCTTTATATTATAATTCCAAATATTTATACTTGTTATTATACCAGAGAAATTAGTGGACATTCTGCCTAATTTTCAAGTGTTTGTGTTTTACAGTTCAGTTAGTGCCATATAGATCAAATTACATAATTTATGGGGACACCCTTTAATTTCTAAATTCAAATTGTATATTTGCTATAGTGGACTTTGGAATACAGGTTCCTTGTAAATTTCAGCTGTCTGTCTATAACAGTTAAAAAGTTTAGCCTCATACATAGTATTACATTAACTATTGGGACACCCTTTTATTTCCAAATTCAAATTTTATACTTTTTGTTATAGCGGACTTAGCAATACAGGTTCTTTGTAATTTTCAGCGGTCTGTGTACAACTGTTCAAAAGTATGGCCATATACATCAAATTAAATGAACTATTGGAGCACCCTTTAATTTAAAATTTTGAATATTCATACATTTTATTGTAACGGTCATAGTAATCGACATTCTGTAAAATTTTCAAGGTTTTGTCTATAACGGTTCAAAAGATATTCATATATAGGTCAAATTACGGCACCTATGGGGACACCCTTTAAACTTATTTTTTTATTAATTTCTGCCATTGGGAGCTATAGCGACACGCAATTTTTTAAAATTTTAATTTGGTGCCCTTTATGTTCTTAATACACGTAAAAGACATGTATGTTGTATGGGGACACCCTTTAGTCTTTAATATAATGAACTGTTTTTAAAACGGCACCAACCTGAAAGCATAACCTTTCAAATAAAGAAAAAGTTTAAAATCGGTTCAGAAATGTCTGAGTTCTGCGGTTACATACATAAATAAAAGCGACATTCAGACGAATTGATAACCTCCTTCTTTTTTGAAGTCGGTTAAAAATTCATTTATATGAAAAAGTGTTGCTCTAGTTGAAGATTTTCATTAGTTTCACATACAGATCAGAAATATGTTATTTTTAAGTTGGGTACAGAACCCTCTAAAAGGCTTTTAAGCCTTCTATTGCTGAAGATATGGCTAGAAATGCAGTCAGTCAAACCTTGGGATAATTTATAATAAAATCTTGGTTGGCTAGTCAAGATTACACAAGGTTAAGACCTCTTTGGTGGACCTAGTATTATTTACTGGACGCTTCGTCCTCCTTTGCCACTGCCCTGCGTTAGAATACCAACGCCTCCAGTACCTTGGACAAAGGTGCTTAGCAAGCCTCTCCTGTGTCTCCATATTGGAACCGAGCAGGATTAACTCCTTTCTGAGAAGCAGCGGATGGTTTTCTAACCAACCTACACTTGACGAGGTATAGACAATCTCGTTAACAACCTGGCTTGACCAACCTGCCCTCCGTTGGCTACCTCCCCATACTTCTGACTCTTCTCTATCTACCTTTTAACTGTTTGTCTGTCTGTTTGTTTGTCTGTCTGTGACTTTATCCTATGTCTTCTTTCAACGCTTTTTCTCTTTTCTCTCTTTTCTATCTCTCCCTTTTTCCTCTCCTCTTTTGCAGGTTACACAAAGGGACCAATACTTGGACCCAATTGAGCTGTATTGGAGCTGCCTGCTTAACCTAACCTACGTGGGCATGCTTTCCATAGATTTTCTCCTGATCGATTATTTTAAGTATCGTTTTATTAAAATTGGAATAAGGTTTTCAGATTGATTACTCTCTATGTTAAAATGTTCAACGGCTGTCTGTGTGCGTGCAATTGTTTAGCTCATCTCAGTCCTAATGTGCATGTGTAAGTATGTTTTCTCGCAACAACCGATATTTAGATGGAGGACATAATGTGTCATGTGCATGTGTATAGGTACACAATGCGGTTCAAATACAGATTTTCCCTAAAAGCGTCTAAAACCACGTTGGTACAATTATAAGAAAATTGTTTAAGCCTTAAAATATTTTAACTTTTTAAAGTTAGTCTTGTAAAACTACTGAAATGTTTGTATGTGTGTTAAGTGTATGAGTGAATTTGTATCAAAACTGTTATTATTACTGTTATATTTTTTTTGTTTTTGCCTTTTTGTGCCATTTTTACTTGTGTCTTTAAAAAGTGTCTTGTTGTATTGTAACTGCTGTTGCTGCTGTTGCTGTTGCTACTGCTGATGCTTATATTGCTGGTAGTTATGGTTGTCGTTTGTGACTGTTGCCACACACATAAGTTTTTAGTGGGTGGCTTTGAAAATGTTTTTGCACTTAAAATGTCCTTAATGTTTGGCGGGTTGTTATAACTTAATGACATCGTTAGATGTTTGCTAAATTGTCGATATTAAAAACAACAATGTTTTACAAACTGGTTTGTTTGTATTTGTGTTAGTGGCAATGTTATACTGCTGCTTTGCTAAGAATATGTAATTTATTATGTATAACAATTATGTTAAGTAATATTAAAGATGTCAAATAAAAAGAATTTCTCAGATTTTTGTGTTTTGAAATTTGTTATTCCAATTGAATTTCTCCAAAAGTAACAATGGAATTTTATTATTTTTGAAAATTTATCTTTAGGAAGACCCAATTAAGATCCACACCCTTACTGAAGAAATAAATGTAACGAAACCTCTTGAAGGTTCAATGGTGAGGTGGACAAGAAAACTTATCCTATTTCTTTTGCTAGTCAACTAGAGGCATTGTGAGAAGGCTTTAGGACTGATGGTGTCTTTGGTCTACATTTATTTCAGTTTCAGAATAGTTGAAACATGACCATGTTTTCATTCTTCTACAAATTCCGGCATTTTATTATGTGAGCACCTCGATAGACCGATTAGCTAGTCTATTATTCTGGAGGTTGCGGGTTCGATTCCCGCCAAAGACTCTGGATGTTTTCTGCAGACAATCAAAAAGCTTCGCAGGGGTAGTGTTGTCTTAACAAAAAAAAAAATTAGAACAGCACTTCGGTTAAACGCCGCCCGAAGCAATTGACCTAATGAGAATGCTGTTATGCCATCGTTCTTATAATTCTACTCTTCTAGTCTAAGTATTGTAGAATTACTTTAATACAATTGTTATCAAAAACTAATTACGCACATGTGTATATCTGGTGGGTGAGTATATCCCAATATTTAAACATTGTTTTTTTAGCCTAGAAGGCGGGTGCGTGATGAGCTGGCTTACAGCGTCCCACTTCAAACCGAAAGACCTTGGTATGAATTCAGGCGGAGGCAACAAAATATTTGTTGTGGTGTTCGAGTTTTTATTTAAAAGGCCTAAACACTTTCCACAGGCTAATACACCCAAAACTAAAAGGAGTAGCAACATGCTCCTGCTCATCCTAGGCTTCAAAAAACATACTGAAAGCGTCACCTTAAAAAGGGAAAATAAAATCGAAAATAAATGGCAAATGAAAAAATTATCAGCAAGACTCCACACCACATAGCAAGGAACTGCACCACTATTATTTTTAATTTTTGTTCATAAGCAACGACGGATGGTGGCAGACTCATCATTCTCGAACAGACTACATTAGACTTATCATTTACTTACCTGGAAAACATAAAAATATCAACGAAACAAAAGCAAGCAAAATAAAATATAGAGAATGGGTAGGTTTTGTAAGAGCCCTATGCTCCCTAGAAAACAAACAGAGCACTAAAAGCTGTCAAAGCAGGTAAAGGCTGTGGTGAAATTTTGGAGTACCATTTTTTAATTACGATGAAATAATAAAATGTGAGCCGAACATTATAGGGGAGTACTTTCAAAGATTTTAGAGATAGAAAATAACTTGCTGTTACTTTAAACAACAGAAAATCTTCTCGACAGCTAGAAAAAGAGTTACAAAATAACTCTCATTAAGTTAAATAATTTTTAGACAGTATAGTAAAAACTTCTTGCAGTAATCCCTTAGCAAAGGAGTTGTAATTCCTCTATGATTTTGGGCGGTATGGACTGGTATTTTTCGAGCTTCAAGCACATTATTGAATATCATTTTAAGATATATTTATATAGTACTCAGATGATGATTTCACCAGTAGAGTTATCCAGCACAGGGTACAGCGATTATAATTTTTTTTCATCCTTTATTTCATCCTGCCTTCAACCACCACTTCAACTTAACAAAGTTCAGTTATTATGCTCTTCTACCCAGTGTTATTTTTTGCTTAAATGGACAGAAGACACATAAGATCATCTGTTGCTTTATTTTTCTTTACGAACATATCTTTTATTTGATTTAGTTTTCAAAGTTTTCAATCATTCAAATCAGGAGTTATCCATCTCTTAGTGTTTTTGGCGCTAGTATGGATTTTCCTAGTAGGTATAAAAATAAAAGGTGATCCATATCGAGGCACTTTTTTTCAATAGCCTTTTTCCGGATCACGTGTGAGTCGTGTCATGCTGTCATGTTACTTTTGTTTAGTATTTGTTGGAAAGACTTACGCCTGAATCGCTTCGCTCTATGGGCTCTTGAAAAGTTCCAAGAAGATCCGACGTTTTCGAGGCAAATTTTATTTAACGATGAGAACCATTTCTGGCTCAATGGGTATGTGAACAAACAAAATTGTCGCATTTAGGATGAAAAGCAACCGGAAGAGATTCAAGAGCTGCCACTTCATCCAGCAAAAAACAACGGTTTGGTGTGGTTTGTGGGCCAGTGGAATCATCGGTCGATATTTCTTTAAAAATAATGCCCGTGCGAACGTAACCGTCAATAGTGACCGTTATTGTGCCATCATAAACGACTATTTGATACCTAAAATTGAAGCCCGTGATCTCGGCGACATTTGGTTCCAGCAAGACCGCGCCACATCGCATCAATCAAGGGATTTATTGAGAGAACATTTCGGAGAACATTTTCTAGTAGCAATGACAATAACTAGTGTAAAAAAATTCTGCTTTTCAAAACTGATCGAAATTTTTAACTTTGGTGTCGTTTTTTAGGCTACTAGGCTTAAAAAATACTGCAATTTTTTTTTTGTTTCTACCAAAATTTATTATGCCGACGAAGATCGTGAAAAACTTATAAATAGTATGTTTAAGCTCATCTCTAAGCCATTAATAATGTATAAATATTTCTTGGGTTTAGTTTATTCTTAGAAATGAGTCTAAAATAAGTTCAAATATATTTATGTTTTACATTTGAGACCTTATAAGAACACAAAAAAAGTTGATCTTAGTAAATCCTATAAAAATGAAAATTACTAAGCCTTTACCTTAAGAAATTAATTTCAGCTTCAGTAAAAGAAAGTACAATTAAAAACTTCGTGTATATTTGCTTCTCAGCCAGAAACCATGATGGTTAACTCCAAATTTGGTAGGAATACTTGTGGAACTTTTTAGTAATGCAACAACTTACATGCAAATGTTATGTTTATTAATGTTACTGTAACTGCAGAAAAATTGCCATCTTATAACATGAATGCAGATTCCAGTCTGTATACATAACTCTTCGTGTCGGTTTTCATTAAAAAACAAAACATTACAAAAACTTTGCTTTTTTATGCATAACCATCATCATCTTAATTCGTCATGAAACAAAACAATTAGTAAGTTTAGGGTTATTAAGATATTTCCTTAGTAATGCTACAACTTGCGTGCAAATGTAGTACATCTTAATGTTACCTATTTGTCGAAAAAATTTGCATAACACGTGCTCTTCTTTAATATGCCACTCGGCGACGATACACTTGACTATAAATTCCTTTTGTCCATTGGTGCCCCAACACTTACCATCAAACTGTTTGGAACAGCACAACACAGCGCTAAAAGGCCTTTTCAGTTCAGATCTTTGAAAAAGGCTACGATCCTAATTTTACAAAGAAGGGCGTTAAGACGGCCTCGCATTCCTACTTCCCCTCTCTTAGAAGAGGTGCATGATATTCTATCTTTGCAGCTACTTTTTCAATAATCTGTTGATTTTTCATGAAATTCGATATCAATAAGAGTTTTTTGAAACTCATTGCTGCTCCATTGCTTTCACTAGACATGAGATTTATCTTTACAAGCAACAAAAATTACTTAAATCGTTAAAAAGAGCATATCAAATATCCAATGTTATTAAATACACTCTGTCAAATAACTATACCGCACTTTTGACTTCTCTATTTTCTAACCATGTGATTTTTAGTATTGTTGTATAACAATTAAACAAATCTGAATAATTTTATTAATTTTCTCTGGCAGTATCGCTGCAAAAACCGTTAAAACTTAAAAATTGTTCAATTGCGTGCTTTAATAATAAGCTGGCTTTCACGATTTTGAATGCACTCGAAAATTTTTTGGGCATTAGGGAAACACAGATATTATTAAATTATCAAATCAAATCATCATATTAGTTCCATTTTTTCATCACAGCAATTGTCAGATCATCAAATGCATTAAATTGCCTTTTTCTTATTTAAGCACGCCTGGCTAGAAGCAAATCACAATTTTCTCAAAGAGTCAGAGATTCGATGAGCAATCAACTCAGTATTGAACTTTGATGTTATGTTTCGTGAGGAATTCACAAATTTTATGGTTTTTATTAAGGAGCGCAGCAAACTACATCCCAAAATGTTACTGAACCCTAAACTATTGTTGACACATATTGTAATCCAGATAGCCATATCTTGAAAATACACCCAAATTCGCTAGGCTGTCACCTTTAAAATTTCTTCTAGAGAATATTTGTGGCCCCTTCAGCAAATCATGCCAGTGTTCATTACAACTATCTGGATCATTCATTAAAAAAAAAAATCTGCTTTCCGATTAAAAATTTAAAAATTTGTTTAGAGCCAATCGCTGCCTATTTTGTTTCTTTGCATTATTTAGCTGTTTGTTATCAGTTTTGATGCTGTGATCATTTTTTGTCTAAATTGATTGCCCTGTCGCCTTTTCTTACAATCATTACAGCTGAATTTGCGGAACTTTCAGTTGTAATGTTAACTTTTTTAACAAGCTTTGCCCGCGTCGTGGGCGTTCTGACAATATTTTGCTCGATTTGCTTTGAAAGTATTCCACACCTATTGTAAGACTTCTTATATAGAGTAGCACCTATAAGAGAAAAATGAAACTAAACTAAGAAGAAACTAACAATAACAGAATCTTATAGCCACACTCAAGTCGGAGTATTATTACCAAATTTTAAAAATTAACGATAAATAACAAAAATAATGTGATCACATAATTACCTAAGTATGTATGTATTTCACAAAATTACCAAATTATACAACACGTACGCGACTTAAAAATATTGTTACGTTTTATTTATTCAACAATGGAATCTTTCAAAATTAAACACGCAAATAATTATTTTAATTTAAAGACACTTTATTCAGCTTTGTATAAATAACTATTATTGACACTGTTAGTGTCAAACTTTCTAAATTATCTACAAATTAAAAAATCTTAACATTGAGTTAAAACAAAATTTTGTATGACATTTCCAAAAAATTATATTCCCGAGGTTCCCAATATTGGGTTCTTACCCCGAAGCCCTCCTTAACTATAGAGGGCCGAACGTTTGCAGCTCCACTCTGAAATACCTTTGCTCTGCCGCTGTGAAATTTCATTGATATATATTTAGTGGTTCATGAGAAACCGATTTAAGTCCAAAATAAATCGTTTTCAAACCACTGTGCAATGTAATTCCACAAAGTAAAAACACAAATCTATAACAAATTTTATTCAATTGGCTATTTGGCAGCAAGTAAGTCATATTTTGTCAGCGCCATCTGTTTTAAAATATCCCACTCTCGAAAATTAAAGGTGCCGTACTAATCTGTTTAAACAGCGAAATTTGTATTTCAACAATCAACAAAACTTTGGGAGCACATAATTTCACGTTTTGGTCCGGCCGATTGGTCACCAAAACCGTGTGATATCACACCGTTAGACTTTTTTCCTGCGGGGATATGTAAAGCCTAAGATTATGAGTTCAAAACCGCTTCGATTCAGGCCTTTTAGTTATCAGTTGAAATGCTCGAACGAATCATCGAAATTTAGACTCAACGGATGGACCATCTGCGACGTAACAACGGCCAACATTTGATAGACATAAACTTCAAAGATAGTTCTTTCAAATGATAATAAACAGTCTCCATTAAATTTGTATTTTCTGTGTTTTTTTTTTTTCTTTAAAAAAGTAGGGAACCTCGAAATGCATCACCCCTTATCTGTATTTTGGAACAATGGAGCTAAGTCTAATTTTAACTTATCTGCCTCATTCTTCAGCGCTTTCCAATCTATATTAGATGAGAAGAAAAGTTACTGGCGCGGAGCTCAGCTGCACGTAGATGAGTCCTTGGTTATCTAAACTGGCATACTAGCGACCAAGCTCTTTTTTGTCATGATATTTTTTTCCTTTGATATATTCTGTCCCGTTTAGAGCAAGTTTTTGAGTTTGAAACAAATATAATTTTTTGCATTTATGTATTTTTTTTTTTTTTTTTTTGGAAATCTCTTTAACACTAAGCACCATTTAAATTTAATAATTATGATAATACGCTAACTTTTGCAGTGTCCCCAAAATAAAGGAACATTTTGCTTAAACGTTTATACTTCTCTAAACGATGGCAAAAGAAATAGAAGAAGAGAAAACATATGTATATAACTATAACATTTGCTAAACTTTTTCAATTTTACTCAAGAGTCTATTCAAACTAATCGTATTTCTGTGCATATCTTAACTAATAAGAACATATAACAGTGACAAAGCGATATACATATATTGAATAGCCTACTTTTAGGCTCGATAACATTAAATGGTCTTCTAAAGTGATTGTTTATGCGTGTTTATGTAGCTTAATGTGGGGGAACATGAGCACAAATAAGCACAAGCAAAGATAACGCTAACAAAAGGCATAATAATGAACTCTACTGCATGAGGTAACGATATAAAAAGAAAGACTGAAAGTAACGTCAAAGTATGATTTATTTTTTACAATATAAGAGGGGAAGTTAAAACTCGGTTTTTGTTTTTTGGTTCGCATGTTAACCGACTTTATAAAGTTTTCTAATAATAAAAAAAAATGGATATATTACATCTATATATATATATCTGTACCTCGGAGGGATACAACACTATGTCCATTTTCATAACTTTACAGGAGAGGAGTTTTAAACTTTTGGTGCTCTATCCCTCTAAATGAAAGTGGACTTGGTGTTGTTTTAAAACATGCTATATCCGGTTCTAACTTGTTTTTGACATAGTGCTCTATACCTCTATGAAATATGAGAAAAGCTGATTTTAACTCTGTAATAAAGTCAATATGGAAAAAAATGGACATAGTGTTGTATCCCTCCGAGGTACAGATATAAAAATGAATGTTTGTCTGTATGTTTGTATGTCCTTTAGAGAATCTAAACTATGCATCTGATCATGTTATGATCTTAAGCAAAGTTGTTGCCCATGAGCCGGCAAAGGTTTCTAAGTTGGTTCGACTTCCGACAGGTGGCGCCACGGAAAATTACTCAAGATTAATTAAATCGTAAGCTGTGCATTTGATGATGGTATGATCTTTAGCAAAGTTGTTGCGCATGAGCCGACGGAGGTTAATTTCCGACAGGTGGCGCCACAGAAAATTGTTCTTTTTTCTGAAAAAGTACTGAAGGGAAAATTTTCGCGTTAGAGGTAGTCAAATAGAGCTAAAAATAGCGCGGAAAGAGTTAAGTTGGCATCGCTGAATACAACACTTATGTTTGCTTAGGGCCAGGAACGCGGACCGGGTCAGCTAGTAAAGAATAAAAGTTCAACGTATATTTGAATCAAACCTTAATTATTTTCGTTTTGGGGTGTTAAGTAAACTACCCCTTGCCCCTTCCCGATTATGACCAAAACGTATACAGCTCTTCATCTCTATCTACCAAAGGCACGTACGAAATTTAATTAAATTTAATTAATTAATTTATTTGTTATATCAAACGGTATGAGCTGTACAAACTCCACAAAAGTCGTGGCATACACATCCGTAAGCCATTTAAAAATGAATGATTTATAATTTCGGTTGGATTAATTTTTGATCACATTTTAATAGTTTTACAGTTAGAAGGGTAAGGGACAGTTTCTCTTCAATTGGTTAATGTCGTTTTTCCAATTTTTATTAATATTTTTAAAAATATAATTTTTAATGCAATTTTAGCATAAAATAACTAAAATTATTTTATAAATTTTCTTTCATATTTTATTTAACCTTCCCATTTCGTTAAATGCATTTACTAACACAATTTCAAAATTAATATCACTGTGATTGCAAATCTTACATGACAGATTTCCACTTCATTACTCGCTATTAAATTGTCTTGCCATAACATTTTCACTCTCACACAATTTCTCAATGTGTCTCGCTGTCGTATTGTCGTAAGTGTGAGTGTGTGTGTGTGTGTGTGTGTGTATGTATGTATGTATGTGTATAGACACTAATCTTTTGATTTAATTTCATATTAAATACAGATACAAACGCGAATTACTTACCAGCACCACCAAATGACAATATAATCTCGCATACAACAACAATAATGTACAGCAATAGCAACAGCACACCGTTGTATTAGATGTGGACTTTAAGTATTTATTCAATAGTATATTGCGATTTAATAGTGATTAAATGTTCATGTATTTCAAAAACTAAATCACTCGAATTAAATGAAACCTCTGAAAACAATTGACATTTATAATACGCAATACGAAGGCCACAACAACAAATAAAGCAAGAAGTAGTAGAACTATTGCTAGAGATTAAGTTAATGGGGACATTTTTTGACAAGAGACATATAGAAAGCTATAGAACATGACATGACATGATGTTTCTTTTGAGGCTGCTGTGAATTTTGTAATGGAGTGTGCAAACGTGCTTATGTAGAAGCACAGATTGATATAGATGCTTATAAACATAAATGCAACTTTACAATTAAAAGCTTATAGAAGTGTGTGTGTGTGTGGGGTGACATTAAATGCATTCAATGGAATACACACTGTGTAATTTTTTAGGTCATGGCAAAACAACCATATACGGACACCACTACGTCATAAAAGACCAAAAAAAAAATGACCCCTGTCTCCCAGTTTTGCCCAAAGTCCTCCAGGTTTTTTTTATGTGCCCTCAAAGATGTGGGGCCTCGATGTCATTTTTGCAAAAAAATGATCATTTACTCAAGCTCATATTTTGCAAACCGTTTGGAATTTTGATATACTCTCTGAGGCAAAAAAACTTCATCTTCAAGGTCAAAATCGCAAAAAAACTTTAAAAAATTCAATTTTTTTTTTACCTTTTTTCCCCTGTTCAGCTCCATAGGTAGCAAACCGTTCAAAATTCAAGGAAACAATTAACTATGAAATGAATTTAAAAATTTTCGGGAAATTTTTAACTTTTGCAGCTACCTAAGCGCTACCTAAACGGTGTTAAGAATCATTCCTAGGAAGTTCATATGTTATAGAGAGTTGTTTATTGAGATCTTAGGTTTATTTTTGTGGTTGATTGTTTCCTTGAATTTTGAACGGTTTGCTACCTGTGGACCTAAACAGGGGAAAAAAGCTAAAAAAAATTGAATTTTTTAAAGTTTTTTGCGATTTTGACCTTGAAGATGAAGCTTTTTTGATTTTATATGTTAACAATTTTTGTTCTTTATGACAAAAGCTACAACTTTGCCTCAGAGAGTATATCAAAATTTCAAAGGGTTTGCAAAATATGAGCTTGAGTAAATGATAATTTTTTGCAAAAATGACATCGAGGCCCCACATCTTTGAGGGCCCATAAAAAAACCTGGAGGACTTTGGGCAAAACTGGGAGACAGGGGTCTTTTTTTTGGTCTTTTATCACGTAGTGGTGTCCGTATATGGTTATTTTTTCCGTGTTGCACTGTGATATGAGAGTGTGAAGAGAGAGAAAAATATTTTAGAAAATTGTTTAGTTAATTAAAAATTAGTGCTGACCTGCAGAGTGTCTGGATAGACTGATTGCTTTGGCTTTAGTCTAACAGTCTAAGGGTTGCGAGTTCGTTTCCCGCTACAGACCTTAGATGTATTTAGCAGACACGCCAGGCAGTGCTGTTTTAAACAATTAATCTCTTTAAACTGCATTTAAAATTTTCAACTGCAGGCCTAATGCAAACTGGCTTTATACTTTTCTTTTTTTCAAGTTTCAATTACAACCCAATAACCCACACATTTATGCACCACATTTTTAGTATGTATTTATGTGCCCACAATCACATCCTTTCATCCCCACCTGTCCAACCAACTGATGCCTGTGCTGTCATTTCATCTATTTACATTAACAATTCAAGTTCATATTGCGTGTTGGTAATCTAAATCTAAATCGCAATTTAAATTTGTCAATCTATGGCTGGGCATTGGCAAATGTACACTTGTGCGAACGTATGTGCTAACAGGAAAATTCTATTGTTTTTGCACCTAAAAGTATGCTTAACAATTTGCTTTACTTGTAATTATCTGTTGTTATTTGTTTGTTTGTTTGTTTATTTTTTTTCCCCATTCTAAACTCTGTCATTTGCTGCCCGGCTTAACGCTCTAATGGACATGCAAAATCAATGTCTGACTACCAATACTTATGTTGTTGTTGCTGTTGTTGTAGTTAAAAACCAAAAGTATAATTCTCTGTATGCATTTAAGGCATTTAACAATGCCTGTAATTTCCGGGCGATTTTCTACGTACGCTTAACTTTGTTTTTTTTTTTTCGTTGGTTTCTATTATATGCGGTTCACCTTCGTTGTACTTGTTCTGGTCACGCAATAAAAATTATGCAGCATTGGCTTGCGGTGCATGGCAAATCCTAAACAGGAAAGAGAAATAAAAGGAAAGAAAAACTATTAGCAGTAGAAAATAGAAATCTAAATCACTATATGACATGATGTCTGCTTTTGGAATCATAAATTTAGCGGCCGTTTTATTGAACTTAGAGTGATGAGTTGTGGTTTAATGGTGCAGGTAGAGGTAGAGGGCATATGTGGGTTAAAGTGAGCAATTAAAATTTTAAGTTATTCATTGGTAAAAATATTTCATCTTGATTCAAGATTCAGAAAATAAAAAAAAAAAAAATAAAATCTGCGACTGAGGCCTGGCAGTGCAATGTAATAGTATACAATATGTAACCAGTTTCATATTATAAAAAAAAGGTTTTGGTGTCGGTTACTGAAATGCTTCACCGGTTTGTTTTTCTCAGAAAAGTATTTCTTTAACCGGGTTTTTTTGAAAGGTATTTTTTTAAATTTATTTTTAACTCACTTTTTAAATTATTACACGTAGTTGGGTTTCTAACAGCATTTACTCTCGAATTTAATGATTTCACTCTGTCTAGTGGTAACAGTGGACCTTCTTTCTCATTACGAGGTCTCTAGTAATTGTAGCATTAACAAGATTCTCCCACAATAGGCGCTACCGTCTCAGCATCTTTCAGGCACAGTCTGCATGTATCAGTTCTAAAATCTTTTTTTAGTAAGAAATCTATGCAAACATATAATAAAATAGTAAATTATTTCCGTCTATCTGTCGGATTTTCGTTTGTGTTCGCATCACGTAAAAACTACAGCTTGAATTTTAACGAAATTTTGTGCGGAGGTGCGTTGGTATCCTGATTCCAATATAGGATAATTTTTTTTTCCCCCAAAAAGATCTTATTTTCCAAGAGAAAGTAGAGAAAAAGCAGTGAAGTTACGTAATTTTCGGTTTAAAACATATTTTAAAACACGGTTGCGAAACTTTTATTTTTGAAAGTGAGATA
The DNA here is from genome assembly GCA_949628195.1 of Phasia obesa. Taxonomy (NCBI): domain Eukaryota; kingdom Metazoa; phylum Arthropoda; class Insecta; order Diptera; family Tachinidae; genus Phasia; species Phasia obesa. The sequence continues at coordinate 152,642,090 of OX451216.1, forward strand.
ATTAAAACACAGATGGCGCCAGTTGAATAAAATTTGTATTAGATTTGTATTTTTATTTTGTCAAATAACATTGTTATTAAAATATTTTGTAAAATCTGTGGT